>JAKSZT010053770.1:1872186-2068789 GCA_026826555.1 Tolypeutes matacus | reverse complement strand
AAGGAAGGAAGGAAGGAAGGAAGGAAGGAAGGAAGGAAGGAAGGAAGGAAGAGAGGGAGGGAAGGAGGGAAAGAGAAAGGAAGGAAGGAAGGAAGGAGGGAGGGAGGGAGGGAGGGATGAAGGGAGCATGGTAGGAAGAGGCGGAGGGAGGGAGGAAGGGAGGATGGGAGGAAGGAGGGAAGGGAGGAAGGAAGGAAGGAAAAGTTAAAGAGAATCTGTAAGGCCAGTTATAATCTTTGGAACCTAATAGTTAAAATAGAGTTTACCAGGTACTTTTCTCAGCATTTTACCTGTATTAACTCAAATTAATTTCCATTACAACCTTGTAAGGAAGGCTCTTATTTTACAGATGAAGAATTTTAAAATTTGCCAAAATCACAGAGCAAGTAAGTAATTGAGTTGGGATTTGAAATGTTGTGGTCTGACATAATTTTTTCCTTCCCAGCACTTAATGTTCTTTCTTTAAGTATTTCCAATGAATAGGAATCTTTCTAGATATAAATTTTCAGATTGAAGTAATCCCTTTAGCATAAATATTGGCAGTAGAAATTAGAGCACTCATGGAAATTGCATTTAATAATTGAACATGTGTTTAAAATCAAAGGTATTGTCTCTAGTACACAGTAAGTACTAAGATTGTAATATATAATAAATAATATTTAAATAACAAATGAATAAATAATAGTTAAGTAACAAATGAATAAGATTGTAATATATAATAAATAATATTTAAATAACAAATGAACACATCAATAAAATAGTTAACTAACAAACCAATGCCTGTGGTATTTTGGTCACATTAATATAGCATATAATTGCTATTTTTGAATTGTAAATTGTTGTAATATACACATGTATGATAGATTATGTTTATTTAAAGAAATAAAAGAAAAGCAGAATAGCCATTTGTCCTTGACACATACTTTTGTGCTAATACATTAGGTAACTAGGAGAAGACTAGTAATGAAATTTTTTTCCTTTATGCTAATTTTGTTATAACATGGATACTTTTATGTCATGGTCTGAAGATAAATTATCTTTTTCTCAGTTTTGTCATTAGCACCAAAAATAGCATTCTAAAGAAATATTACTGGATTCACTGTGGATTTTGTAAAGGTTAGAAAAATATAACACATGATAAAATAATTATTCTCAACAAATCACAGCCTTGCATTTTGGGAAGAGGAAAAATATGTGTTCCTAAATATGGTTATAATCATACATTTAAATTTTTTTTTGGTCTTTAGGGCTTAGAATAGTTTAATAATTACAATATAATATTAATTAAATGATAAAATTTCTTTAATTAAAAATGTTTTTACTACCTACACTACTTAAAGAATCTCAGGAAGAAGAAATATTCAATTTTTAAGAGTGTGCTATAATGGCTAATTGCATGCATCCACTTGGCTAGGTTATGGTTGTCCAGTCGCTCAGTTAAGCAAACACTAGCTTGATTGTTACTGTGAGGGTATTTCAGAGATGATTTTCATCTATAGTCATTTGATTGCATCTACAATCAACAAAGGAGATTGCCCTCAGCAATGAAGGGAATCACCTCATCAAGGAGGTCTCAAAGCCAGAACTGAGGGTTTCATAAGTAAGAAAAAAGAATTTCTGTCTCTACTTCAGCCAGCATACTTCTCCCAGAGAATTCAATTTCACCTTCATTAGAGTTTCCAACTTGTGGCTTCTTCTGGGGAATTCTATTTCACCTTCATTGGAGTTTTCAACTTGCAGCCTGCCCTATAGAATTTAGACTTGCCAATCCCCACAGTGGTGTGAGCCAATTCCTGTACTGAATTTCTTATATACATACATGCAAACATATATGTATGTATGTATGTATGTATGTGTATTTATCCTATCCGTTCTGTTTCTCTGGAGAGCCCTGACTAATACAATTCATACTAGAAACATTATTTAATGTAGAAAAATGGGGTGTTTTATCATAAAACTGAAAAAAATTTAATAGAAAATGATACAAGGAAGTATCCAATGATGTTGAGCAATTTAAATAGAAGAAAGCACTGTTATTTCAAAACAATAATTTGTCTTACCTGCTGTGGCAGTTTGAGATTGTTTATGAATACCAAAAAGAGAAAGATTATGTTTGTAAACGAATCTGTTCCTCTGGGTGTGATACCCTTTGATTTGTATTAAATTCAAAGGTTTTAAGTTTACTTGATAAAATCAATTTAGGGCTTTTGATTTGAATACATCAGTAGGGGATGACTCAGGTTGAGTCCTTGCCCCCTTGGTGGGCCTATAGAAGTGGACTTTCACTCAAGAAGACAAGAGAGAGACCTCTGTCATGTTTGATCCTGGAGCCCCAGGGAGAGATGAGCCATTCACCTGATAGTTTAAAGTTGAAGGCAACAGAATTTGGTAACAGGAGAGTCGGGTACAGTCTGATGCAATTACCAAAAATGCTGGAACCGTTTTATAAGTGGGTAAGGGGTTTTTGGAGAAATTGTGAGATGCTTGATGGAAAAGGCCTAGATAGCTTTGAAAAGACTGTTGGTAGGAATATGGTGCCTAAAGTTAATTCTGATAAGGCCTTAGAAGGAAATGATGAAACTATTATTGGAAACTGGAAGAAAGGCAATCTGAGTTTGAAAGTTGCAGAGAACTTAGCAAGATTGACTCCTGATGTTATATAGAAAGCAGAGTTTGAAAATGGTGAGCCTGGATATTTAGCTGAAGAGCTTTCCAAAGTAAACTTAAAGAATGCAGCCTGGCTTCTCCTTGCAGCTTATAACAAAATACTACAGGAAAGAGATAAGCTGAGAACTGAATTGTTGGGCACAAAAAAACCAGAAACTGATTCTGGAAATTCCAAGCCTCTGGAAATCAAACCCCCAGATGACAGTGCCCCATTTAATTTGACTGTGTCAGTGGAACTTGTAAGTCAGGATTGAAAATCCAGTTATCCAGGAAAGGCTTGTGGAAAGTGTTATTGTCTGATGGCTTGGACTGCTTCCTGCATGCTAAACCAACAAGTTTTTTGCGAGATCTGTACGAAAAAAAAACACTGTCAGCCTGTATTAAAAGAAATATGGAGGGCCAATGGAGGGACCCCACCCATGTGTATGAAGAGGGTGAGTTTGATCCAGCATTTGAAGAGGGTAGATGTCCCAGCCTGCTGTTCAGGGAAAGTTTTGCCTCTCCAGGCTACAGAGAGGGAGGAGCACTTTCCCCAAGGATTGGGAAGAGTGAAGTTACCACCCCGCAATCTGAGACAGTTGGGCCTGTTCCCTATAGATTAGGGAAGGCCAGTCACCACCTCACTGATCTGAGGAGGCTGGGCCTGTATGCCAGAGATTAAGGAGAATGTTATCACCACTTCACTGTACTAAGGGGGTGGAGACTCTACCACAGAGATTGGGTAAAGTGTGACCATCACCCCAACATTCTTGGAGGGTGAGGTCATGAGCTTGGTTGCCACCCAGATGCTTGATGAGGGTGGAACTGAGAAAATGGCCATTGGGCAAGCCTGTTGAAAGGGTGGGCCCCCATGAGGTCCCAAGGAGAAGAAACCATCATCTTAAGAATGACTCTCAGACTTTGAAATCTAATGGAATATTCCCTGCAGGTTTTCGGAAGTGTGGGGGACCTGTGATGCATGTTTCCCTCCCAAATTCTCCTTGTGGTAATGAAAATTTTTGCTCCATGTCTGTCCCTCTGTACAAAACAGATGATTTGTTTTGTAAGTTTCACAGGTCTACAGCCGGAGGGGAGTTTGCCTCAAGACAAACTGTATTTCTCTAACTGATTGTGATGTGATTTTGTACTTAGCACTGCTATTGATTTTAAGGTGTTTTTTTTTTTTTTTTTAATATTGTAATGTTTTTGGGGGGGATTCAGAGGGTTGAGTGTGGCAGTTTGAGATTATTTATGAATACCAAAAAAAGAAAGATTATGTTTGTAAACTAATCTTTTCCTCTGGGTGTGATACCCTTTGACTGTATTAAATTTAAAGGTTTTAAGTTTACTTGATAAAATCTATTTAGGGCTTTTGATTTGACCATATCAGTAAGGCATGACTCAGGTTGAGCCCCCTAGGTGGGCCTATTTAAATGGACACTCACTCAAGAAGACACAAGAAAAGAAACCTCTGTCATGTTTGATCCTGGGGCCCCAGGGAAAGATGAGCCATTCCCCTGACAGTTTGCAGCTGAAGAAAACAGAGCAGCTGAGCAGATGAGAAGGCCTGGAAAGAAACGAGCCCTGTGCCAGAGACTGATATAGGAAGCCCTGAGAGACCAGGCAGAGATCACCTGTCAATTTGCTTCAACATGTGGGAGCTGACTTTGGTGATAAAGTACCTTTTATGGTACTTTGAGTTGGACTTTCCATGGCCTTTACACGTGAATTTACCCCAAATAAATACCCTTTATAAAAGTCAACAGATTTCTGGTATTTTGCATCAGCATCCCTTTGGAAGACTAATACACCTGCCCAGGATTTTATGACATAAATTGGACATAAAGAAGATATCCATATCTAGTACTCATATAAAGAGATCAACAATTTTCTAATGTTCCCCACATTCTGGACATGCTCAAATTCTAATCCAAATTAAAGTATTTATCCATGGTTCTCAGCTTGTCATTATTTTAACTATAACACTGACGTACTAAAATAGAATAAAGTTGTCAACTTAAATTTGACACAACCATGAGATACTACATATGGCTTGTAAAAGAACACATTGATTCTATTCATGAATGAAATTGAAATATATTGAAGTTTCTCATGTCAAAAAGAAACAGGAACTCATTCACTTTATTTTTCTTTTCTTAAAATAAAATTTTATTAAAGTTTATCCTTCATATATGAACAATAAGTATATAATAAAATTTGTGAACTTACAAAACAAACATGCTTATCATCATGAAGGGCTCCTATACATCACCCCAACACCAGCACCTCACATTGTTGTGAAACATTTGTTACAAGCTATGAAGAAGCATTGTCAAAATATTACTACTAACTATAGCCCATATCTTACATTTGGTGTATTTTTCTCCCACCCCACCTGATTATTTTATATTACTTGATTTTATAATATATTTTTATTAGAGAAATTGTGAGCTTACAAAATAATCGTGCATAATGTGCCGAATTCCCATCCATCACCCCTTCACCAACACCTTACCTTATTGCGGAATATTTGTTACAGATTATGAAAAAAAAATGATCAGAGTATCACCACTAACTATGGTCCATAGTATACACTTGGTATTCACTTTTACAGTGTCTAAAACTTAACTCAGCCCATTTGGTTTTCTTGTAGTTTAATTAGATTTGTGGTATTATTTATCCTCAACAGAAGTTAATAGAGCTGTTTATTTTCCCCCTGAAAACAAAACACTAAGTACAATAAAAATGTTGTAAATGCAATCTGTCTTTCTATATAGCTCAGTAAATCAAACATGAAAGATGAACTATGTTACCAGCCATTGACAGAAATTCATTCTGTATTCATAGTCAGCCACATATCTGGAGTGCCCGATATTTTACAGTGCCCTAAAGTACTCATAGATTTTCCTGGAATTCCTTCACAAAATCCTTTTTCAAGGCATGCAATCACCTTAAGAAGGATCTGAGATTTCTCTCAGCTATTCATTTCACACACACGCACACACACCACCACCACCATTTAGAAGAAGCAAAAAGAAAAATAAAGGACTTCCATATATCTAGAGGTGATATTCATTTCCTCAAAACAAAGCAGAAAAAATATGACTCAGATATTTCTATCAAAGCCTTGTCTCAAATTCTTAATCAGTAGGTACTTCTTATTCACTACCAACTTGCAGTCTGTAAATTCTTTCATCACTACCCTGTATTTGAAGGGAAATCAAAGATAAAAGGGCATATTCTGCTTCCCTGAAATTATAACTTTCAGAATTTTCTTTAATGGGGAAAGATGTTTGAGAAAGTTGTCTTCCACTACTCTTCTTTTCTATACTATGTAAATTTAAGAGATTCTGTGTGGATGTTTGTGGGTGTGAATGTGTATAGTACCCTCAGGGAAAGAAGTCAGGATGTATCATTTCTACAACACAAGAATTAGACTCAATATTCTCTGTCAAGGATTTGAACTTTGGAAAAGAAGTATAAAACAACATGTATCAAAAGTAATTGAAAACCAAGAGGTGAAGAAATTTCATAATTATGATAGAAACAGTTTATATGAATGTGAGCAAAATAATTTAAATGATTATTTAAAGGGAGAGAAATTTAAATAAGGGAGAGAAATTATTTGAATAAGCCTTTTTAGAGGGATGGATTAACATACTGATTCATATAGCATCTTTTGTCATCATGTAAGGGCCCAGTTCTCAGACCTTTTTTGACTCATTATTAAGCCAACACTGAGCAAATGACTGCTAGATGCCAATGAATATGCTAACTTACTAGAATTAAAAGGGCTTACCATTAATTGAGGGAGACTGTATTAGTCTGCCAAAGGGCTGCCAAAGCAAAGTACTAGAAATCTATAAAGGTTATTTATTTGGGATAAACACTTACAGTTCCAAGACCATAAAAAGTATAACTCAAGGCACTATTATAGGTGCTTTCTCACCAAAGTCAGTTGCCATGTGTTGAAGCAAGATGGCCATCCATCTCTGGCTGGTCTCTGCCTTCTCTTCCAGGCTCACCCTTTCCTCTTGAGCTCTGTGGGTCCAGTGTTTTAAGGCCTCGTGCTTAAGTGCTCCTGTAGTCCTCTCTCTCCTGGCATAGGGCTTGTTTTTTTCTGGATCTCTTATATTAGTCTTGGGTGTTCTGGTCTCTTCCTGATTTCAGCTGTAAGCTGTCAGACAAGTAAATGGCTCATCTATCCCCAGGGCCTCAGCTGTTTGAACCTTCTCCTTTTTGTCACATGGCAGGATAAAAAAATAACAGAGCTCTCTCTTCCTGTATGTCTTTGTGAGTGTCCTTTAGTATCAGGCACAGCAAGGGGGCAGAGACTCAACCTGAGTCACACCTTACTGACATAGTCAAATCAAAAAGCCCTAAAAGCTACCTTAACAGGTAGTGTAATCAAAGACCCCTCAACTGAATTCAATACAATCAAAGGGTATCACATTCAGTGGAATAGATTAGCTCACAAATATAATCTTTCTCTTTGGGGGATTCCTAAAATAATTTCAAACTGCCACAGAGATCTAAACTATAACCAGAGAATTATAATGTGGGAGTTGAGTACAGATGGAAGTAGGAATGGTTCAAGAAAATATCTGCCAAAAAATGGGCTTCTAGTTGATTTGTTGAGCAAAAAGTAAAAGTAAGATTACTTGAAAAATAGGAAGAGTGCTACTGGGAGTGTAATTAGTAGGTCCAAAGAAAATAGGGCAAGAGAAAGCACAGTTTGCTTAGGAAATAGCAAGTAAAACATAAAGTAAGACAAAAAGTGATAGAGGTGAAGCTAAAATTGTAATAAAAATTCAGAAGGAAAAGAATAACATAAACCATGCTAAGAAGTTGACATCTCATCTTGAAAGCTGTAGGAAAACTTTTGAAAGATGACAAAGCTGGCATTGTCAACTTAAAAGATTACCGTAATTGATTCAAGGGGAAAGGGGCAAGCTGGGAAATAGGAAAATACTAAAGATGTTATTGCAGCCATTCAGGTAGATAAGAAAAAGTTAGTGCATTGAGGATGGAAAGAAGGGAACAGATTTTAAAAAACAAAGTTTGATGGTTCATTCAACAAATATTTATTGAGCATTTACTATGTATCAGGTATGGTACTAAGCACTGATATTCTTTACTGCCCCTATGAAGTATGCAGTCTAGTAAGGACCAGCAAGAACTGCAAGGTAGTGAGTATTTGCCAGATGTCAGGTACTGTGATGGAGGCTTTACACATATTGTGACATTATCTAATTCTAATTTAACTCTCACACCAACCTGTAAGGCAGTTTTGAGCCCCAGGAGTTTGGAGGAGCTAAAAGAGGCTCAGAGAGTTGTAATTCACTCAAGATCACTAATGATTATAGAGATTTGGTATGTCTGACTCCAAAGCTTTCCTTTTTTTATTCACTGAGCTAAGTTTGAGAAAATCACTGACAAAAAGATTCTATTGATCAAGGTTCAGTCAGGTAAAGGAAGCCCACTCCAGTTCAATGGAGTAATAACAAACTAGTTGAAAATGTGATTGAGGAACTGAGAAGACTACCAACAAGGATGGGAGACAGTTCAGAGTTTAGGGGCTGTAGGAGGTAAGAAGATAGGAGGAGGGGCCCTTGCTATGGTTGAGGAGCAGGGCTCTTCCTTTGGTGGCTGAAACAAAAAGGAGTTTCAGTTATTGTGGGAGAAAATAAGGGGAATGTTTCTCCTAAAGCTTCTCCCCAGGGAGACATTTTAGAGTGAAGAGAAATATAATGTCAAGATGTCTCCAGAATTACATCATCAATTTAAGTAGTATAAGGAAAATCAAGTAATAATACTATCTATAACATTTTGTAAATATAGCATGTGTGGATCAAGGGCACAGAGCAGTGAAAGTAAATTAACTGGTCTGTTAAGGACCCTCTTTGGTTCATTAAGTTTGACTAATTTGCAGTGAGCTACATATAAAGCGGGAATTCGATAAAAAGTGGATAAAGTCCCAAACTTTTTAAAACATAGATTTGGTAGCTATCAAATATGAACAGTATGGGAAATGTCTACTCAAAAAATAATTCCCTTTTGAAATTTCAGCTTTAAAAGTGGATGTATGATTTGTATTTTTATAGAAATAACCTGGATAATGTGTGCTATGTCCAATAGATAAACATTGTATAGAGATAGAGATGTTTTCATTCATATCATGATGGAATAAATTAATATAAAGACAAGAGTTTCATATATCAGTGATATGTATAGATAAATGTCATTTGTTAATATATGTGCATATGCATGCACACCACTAAAGAAGTTTACCTAGGACTACTCATTTGAAATGCCTTGCAATTATCTGAAGCAAAGGAAAACTATATCATTTAGGTGATATAAGCAAAAAGTTATAATGTTATTATTTCTCAGTTCAAAATCATTTTGAGTATCACAGACAGGCAACAACTGAAAATTAATGAAAAAAATGTGGAAAGCTATATATTATAATCACAATGGCGAAAACCAGAAATTTATCTGATTACTTGATGAATCACAACATTTTAAAACATTTTAAAAATAACTTGGAAATCATTGGCCAAAGAAAACACCTTTTGCATCAAGATAATTTTAAAACACACTTATATGCAAGTTATTTATAAACACTCACCCATACATGTATTTTAAGAACTACTCAATATCATAAAAGCAATCACAAAATCAGTCTTTAGCTTAATCTTCATCTGCATTTTAATGATTTCAAAATATAGCCACATTATAAGGCTTGAGGTTGCACATTGCTATATTACTAGTTTCATAGCATTGTGGCTTTCCATCTCAGTAGCAATAAATTCTAGTAAACAAAGCCATTAACAATTTTTATAGGGTCAAATGGAGCTATAGCACTAGAAGTAGGATGCTAAGTGAAATTTGAAGGCTACTCTGTTACACTCAATTATTTATTAAGGCATTAAAATCAAGTCTTCCTTGTGAATTTGCTTATTCCAGTTGTTTCATATTAATGAAATTGTACAATATTTGTCCTTTTGCATCTGGCTTATCCTTAGTGTCAGAAACCAGAATACAGGTTTCCAGGAGCTGGGTTGGAGGTAGAAAATGGGGAGATAATGCTTAATTGGTATAGAGTTTCCGTTTGAAAGGATGGAAAAGTTTGGTAATGGATGGTGGGGCTGGCAGCACAACCCTGTGAATGTAATTAACACCACTGAATTATATATTTGAATATGGTTAAAAGTAGAAATTTTAGGTTGTATAGATTTTACTGGAATTTAAAAAGCACAACATGGGCTTGTACAACAGAGTGACCCCTAATGTAAACTATTGACTATAATTATAATAATATTGTTACAGCAATTGTAACAAAGGAAACACACTAATTAAAAGCGCTAATAATAGGGATAACCTTAGGGGTGGAAAGGGGGAAGTATATGGAAATGTTTTTGTATTTTCCACATGATTTTTCTGTAAACCTACAACTTCTCTAATTAAAAAAATCAGTTCTTCTGAGGGACGTTTGGGTGTTTTTCATGATGTTTTCTCTCTTTGACAGTTCTAGCTTTTATATGGCAATTTGGGGAAAAAAAAACATTACCTAGGGTTTCATAAAGTTTGAAATTCTCATTAAACTATGAGCTTTATAAATGAATTCAATACTAAAAAATAAAACTAGGAGGGCGAGTAAAAATGTTTATAGCAATATTTAGAAGTATTTAAATTTTAATATTAGAAAAAATATTAAACATGCATAATCCATGGAGCATCTTCAATCAATAAAATTGAACAAAACTGAAATTCCTCAGTCCTCCAAGAATGCGTTAATGATTAATTTTATTTTTATAAAATGCAATGCCAATACATTACACTGTAAAAAAAACATTTTTTTAATTCTGAAAATTGTTTTTTACTCACCCACACTTCTTTTATAAGTTGAAAAAGATCTATTATAATCAGTTTTATTATAAGCATTTAATTTCAGTCTATAAGCATAAAAGATGATATCCTGAAAATCTGTGTAAGCTTAAATTTTATATCATGACTCTTGCTTTGAGCACAAAAAAAGAACTTATTCCTTGCTATAATAGAGTGTATAATTATATTTTAAATTTCTTACAATGTCAATTAGTTTTATAGCATAATTTGGAAAGGTATTAATATTAAAAACTGTATTTTGAAATATAGTTAATAAAATGTATTTGACCCTACCTCTTTTCCATTTGTCTAAATAACTATAAATCCATAGCATTTCAGGGCTGAAAGAGACCTTGGAGATGATTTACTGCCATTTTGTTGGTGCTGTACCTCTACTGATAGGGAGATTACTTTAGGTTTGTCATGGGCAAAGGTTTTTATATAAACAAAATGTGTTTATTTTAATACAAATTAGAAAAGTGCATGTCAAATTTTACACATTATTACTTGGGATAAGGGTAAAATAAGGATGTAATTTTACAGAGTGATTTGATTCAAAATAATGTTAAATAATTAATAGCAAAGGTGGTACATGGATATGATAAATATCTTGATATTGGGGAAACATGGATGTAGCCTATTCCCTCTGCATTATTATGGAATAAACTGAGGTCCAGAGAGATTAGGTGATTCATACAATTGACAATTAAGCAGAAGATCTCAGAATACCTGCCTTTTGGTCCAGGTACCTTCTATTATGTAAGACCAGACTCCCTCTCCTCTACTATAACCTGTGCAACTGCAGTCATTCGGGATAGAATTGAGTGTTAAATTAATATGAGTGTATTTATATAATTAACTTCTTTAAGAAAAGGCTTAACACTATTTCAAGCAATTACTCAAAAAAAAAAAAAAAAAAAAACCAAAAAACAAAAACAAAACAAAAATAACTACCCATAGTTACATAGTTACATGCACTTACACTAGCTAGAAGCAACAGGAGTTGCCCATTGTCTTGAATAACCCTTGCAGTTTTTAGTTATGGGAGAGGTGCTCAGTTTTTACTAAATTTTGTTGAAAGTATTTTCTGGTGTCA
The DNA here is from genome assembly GCA_026826555.1 of Tolypeutes matacus. NCBI lineage: Eukaryota > Metazoa > Chordata > Mammalia > Cingulata > Chlamyphoridae > Tolypeutes > Tolypeutes matacus. The sequence goes on along the minus strand of JAKSZT010053770.1, from coordinate 2,057,157 downwards.
ATTTTCTTACTAAATTAAAAGTGTAAATAAAGTAATATTTGTTTTCATTCTGAAAATCTTCCTTCCTTTACCTGTTTTGTTCTGATAACTGTGTATGCCACCCTATACATCAGCATTTCAAGAATGGTCAACCTGAATGTAGTTTACATGTACTTATTTTTAAATATATCACTTGAGCATAAGGATTTTGATTGTGCTTACGCTATAGATGTGCATTCTCACCAACACAAATGCAAGACTAAAAACCAACTAGGTCATTGACAGCATTTTTCCTCCATTTTCTGTAAAACGTTTCCCCATGGAATTTTGAGAATTTCTTTATAAGATAATTTTTAAGGTAATTTGCTCTTTGAATTCTCTTCCTGAGTATTTAAAATGAGTTGTGCTTTCATTAAGGTGTCTCAAAGGACACACTTGCCTTTTTACATAACCATAAATTTTGATAATTCTTCCCCGTATAGTAGAACTCAGTAGATTTTACAATGTAAATAAAATATTCTCTTTTCTAAAGTCCATAAAAGTAGAAACTTTTTATGGGGGCTCTTTAACGTGCCTAGCTATGAATTCTGTTGTTAGATATTTTGTCCCTCATTGCCCAGGAAAAGTATTCTTATTTGAATTTTTCATATTTATATGTATCAAGGATATAATGAAAATTTACTGCCTATTTGACAATATCCCAAATACTCAAAACCCAATTATATAAGTTGTTTATTATGGAAACCCTATTATTTTCCTTCTCCTTCAGTATTGTGGCCATTTTATATAGGAGACTTCCATACCAACCAAAAAGAAGAAGCAAAGAGATGAAGTTAAAACTTGTTCATATTGTTTTGTATACTGATTAATTAACAGATAATTTTTTAAAAATAAATCACCCTTAGATATTTCATATATGTCCTTTATCTTTTTGAGGAAATTTCCATATATTCCTAGTTTTCTCAGTGTTTTTAATCAAGAAGTGGTGCTGGATTTTTTCAAATTCCTTTCCTGCATCAATTGAGGTAATCATGTGCTTTTCCCCCCCTTCATTCTATTAATTAGTGTATAACATTGATTTTCTTATGTTGAACCACCCTGGCAAAGCTAGGAAAAATCCCAATTGATCATGGTGTATAATTCTTTGATGTGCTGTTGGATTCTGTTTGCTAGTATTTTGCTGAGGACTTTTGTATCTATATATTTATTTCCATTTTTAAAAATGTATTGAAGTATTTCATTCATGCATGAACATACATAAACAATAAGTGTATACTAAAAGCTGCAAATTTACAAAACAAACATGGATAACATAATACAGGGTTCCCACACATCACCCCACCACCAATACCTTGCATTGTGTTGAAACATTTTTTACAAATTATGAAACAGCATCATCAAAATATTGCTACTAACTATAGTCCATATCTTACATTACCCCAACCCACTCTATTATTTCCTTTTGTTCATAAACCATACAATTTATCTAAAGTGTACAATCAATGGCATTTGGTATAATCACAGAGTTGTGCATTCATCACTTCAATCAATATTAGAGCATTTTCATTAGTCCAAAAAAACAAGAAAAAACAACAAAAACCACTACCATATCCATATGTTAGTGCTATTAATTAGAAATCCTATGATGTAGGATTCTATTATTTTTCAAACATTTACAAACAACTTTTTTATGAATAACTATGAGTATATCCTTAATCTCATTCTGATATTGTCAAATTGGAATCATTTTACTAATACTTCATTTTTATTTGTCTTTATTTTGATTATAGCTTTCAGAATTTTTCAATAGATTGTCCTATTTCTAAAATATTTCATGGTTAAATTTCTGCTTTTGTTTTTTCATTTTTATGCTAACATATATATATACAACAAAAAAATTCCCATTTTATCCACTTTCAAGTATACAATACAGTAGATTGTATATTTCATTCACAATCTGGTGCTACCATCATTACCACCCATTACCAAAATTTACTCATCATTCTAAACAGAAATTCTGTACTCATTAAGCATTAACTCCCCTCGTCTCCTGCCCCCCATCTTTAATTATTTTTAAACCAAATAATTTCAGCTTTTCTTTCATTCTACACTGTTTGAATGTTTAAGAGTTTCAAAATACCTATTTTTTAATGGTTTTATCATTATAAGTAATATCTATAGTAATACAGCACATTTTCTGACAGCAATTTTAGCTACTGAGAATCGTACACGTTCACAAAAGGATTTAGTAACCAGGATAGCTAAACATTTTCTATCACCAAAAAATATGTTCCCAATAGAGAGTTCTAATTTTTTTCAATGTTAATTTATTTCAAGGATTGCTTGAATTTTCCTTCCATCTAGTTTTTTTTTTTTTTTAAGCATAAATGTGCATTTTTTTAAAACCATGGATTTGTTAAAAGTCATTTTGTCTTAGGATATTTATGGACCCAACATATGGTCTATCTTGGAGAAAGATCCTTGAGCATTTGAAAAGAAAGCATATCCTGTTGTTTTGGGGTGCAATGCTCTATAGATGTCTGTTAGGCATAATTCATTTATCATATTATTCAAGCTCTCTGTTTCTTTATTTGTCCTCTGTCCAGATGTGCTAGCCAATACGAAGAGTGGTGTAATGAATTCTCTAACTTTTATTGTAGAGACGTCTATTTCTCCCTTCAGTTTTGCCAGTGTTAGCCTCATGTATCTTGGGGCATTCATATTAGGTGCATAAATATTTAGTATAGTCATTTCTTTTTGATGAATTGCTCCTTTTATTAATATATAATTACCTTCTTCATCCCTTATAAGAGTTTCACATTTGAAATCTATTTTGTCCAATATTAGTATTGCTACTCCAGCTCTTTTTTGCTTACTATTTTTGCATGGAATAACTTTTTCCAACCTTTCCCTTTTAACCTGATTGTGTCCTTACATCTTATGTGGGTCTCTTGTAGACAACATATAGACAGCTCATCTTATTTTATCCATTCTATCAGTCTATGTCTTTTGATTGAGGAGTTCAATCGATTAACATTCAATGTTATTACTCCAAATGCATTACTTATTTCATCCATTTTGTCCTTCGGCTCTCTGTTGTCATATCGTTCTATTGTCTGTCTTCTTATCCTTTAGTTTATCCTTCCTAATAATCTTCATTTCTAAACTCTTCACCAAATCTCTCACACTTGTTTTTATCCTTTCAGGCTGCAGCATCCCCTTTAGCACCTCTTGTAAATCTGGTCTTTTGGTGACATTCTATCAGTTTTTGTTTGTCTGTGAAGTCATTGAACTCACCCTCATTTTTGAAGGACAATTTTACTAGATACAGAATTCTTGACTGGCAGTTTTTCTCTTTCAGTACCTTAAATACATCATACCACTTTCTTCCTACCTCCATGGTTTCAGATGAGCTGTCAGCACTTAATCTTATCAAGTTTCCTTATATGCAATGCTTTGCTTCTTTCTCTTGCTGCTTTCAGAATCCTCTCTTTATCTCTCATATTTGTCATTCTGAATAGTATGTGTCTCAGGGTATGTCTATTCGGATTTATTCTGTTTGGGGTGCGTTGTCCTTCATGTATATTGATATTTATGTCCCTCATAAGGGTTAAGAAGTTTTTGGTCATTATTTCCTCAAATATTCTTTCTGCCCCTTTTCCATTCTCTTCTCCTTCTAGGACACCAATAACGCTAATGTTTGCATGTTTCATATTGTCATTCAATTCCCTGAGACTCTGTTCCATTTTTCCCATTCTCTTCTCTTTCTGTTCTCTTGTCTGTCCAGTTCAGATGTTCTATCTTCAAATCACTAATTCTGTCTTTAAGCAATTCAGATCTGCTCTTATGTGCCTCTAAAGTATTTTTCTCATCCATCGTGTCTTTCATTTGCATAAGGTCTGTTACTTTTCTTTGCAGGCTTTCAAATTGTTTTTTATGCTCTCCCAGTGTCTTTTTAATATCCTTTAATACTTTAGTCATATTTTCTTTAAATTCTTTGAAGTGAGTTAGGAGAGTTGTGTGATTATCACTGATTAACTGTATTAAATCTTGTATCTCTTCAGGATATTTGGTTTGTTCTTTTGGATGGGCCATCTCTTCCTGTTTCTTAGTATGGCTTGTAATTTTTTTGCTGATGTCTACGCATCTGAACTATGTTGGTGAATTTACTCTGATGGCCAATTTCTCTCTATTCCTTATTGGTTTTTTTTTTTTTAACAAAGGTCTTCTTTGATATTTGGTTCAACTTATTCTAAGTCTTTAAAATGTCACACTTAAATTTTCAAAATCAGGCCTGGGACTCACTAGTGGGGCGCAGATTTTCTCCCAGGGGCTAGCTACAGAGAGCACAGAGAACAGTTTTTGTTCACACAATTTCTAGACTGGCTAGCAGATGGCGCTCTCAGCACACCTTTCCACAGTTATGTTTGTCTTGGCTTTCCTGTGTTCCTGTGTTGAATCTTCAGATCAGAGATTCAAAGCAGGGTTTGCTGGCCAAATTCACTGAAGAAAAGCACCTCACCTCCCCTTGCTTTTCCTTTGAAACAGGTGAGAGGAAGAAAAATCTGTTCCATTCTGAGCTGCCTGCAGTGAGCCAGGGGTTTTACCCCAGCTTAATATTTTGGATGTGTGGGAGGGGAGCCCTTCCTGGCAGCCGTGGGGGTTTGGTAACTCATGTTTGTCATTTTGGCTTCTTTGTGTCTCTGTCCCTCACCCTCATGGGAATTGTGTAACACTCTCCTGATCTGCTTATCCCCAAAGCAGGTCCTTCAGACAGCTTTTGGCTCTTTCTTCATTATTTTTGTGAGGGCATTCAGCTCTGCCTTTTAACTAAACTTTCCAAAACTAAAATGAAGAACTTCAGTGTAGGGTTTCACATACGTGTGTTATCCACATCACCTTTCAGGATGCCAATTAAAACTTAGCTGTAACTAATTAAAACCACATGAGATACTACTACAACTCTATTAGAATGGTTTAAAAGTTGGGGATGCAGAGCACCTAGAACTCTCATACATCGCCTATGAGAATGTGAAGTGGTACAGCCACTTTGAAAAACAGTTTTTCGGTACCTTATGAAGTTAATTATGCATTTATCTTAAGACCCAGTAATCCTTTTCCCAGGTGTTTACCCAATGAACAGGAAACTTTTTTTCACGCAGAAAAACCTTATCCTAATATTTGTAGCATCAAATGTGTCTCAACTTGGGAATGGATAAACCTCCATATGATGGGATACTACTCAGAAATAAAAAGGAAGTAACGAATATTGCACACAGCATCACGGGTGAATCTCTCAAATGCACCATAGTAGTGAAAGAAACCAGCCTCAAAAACACTACATACCAAATGGTTTCATTCATATGACATTGTCATAAAGACATTCTGGGAGAGAAAATAGATCAGGGCTTTCCATGGCTAGGTGGGAAACAATGTTGTTGACATATAGACCAGAGGAAATTCCAGGGCATGATAAAACTGTTCTGCATCTTGATTATAGTTGTAGTCACTGGACTGCATGTGTTTTTAAAAAATCACAGAACTGTATGCTAAAACAGGTGCACTTTACTGCATATAAGTTGTACCTGAATAAAATTATGGAAGATAATTCCTTGTAAAAGTCTTGGAAGTGATGAGGTAGAATGATTACACTACTTGAAGTAAGAAGTTCTGGCTTTGATATTCCACCCTTTGAGGGTAGTAGGACTTCAGCAAGTTACTTCAACTACTTGGATCTCAGTTTACTCATATATATAAGAATAAGCTTTACTAATTTTAAGGCATGGGCCTACTTTGAGAATGAACATGATATAACAGATGAACTCTAAGTACAAGAAATAATGAAGGAATTGAAGAGTGGCAGCACATTTTAGTCTTGGACTAAAACTGACTTACAGGATTTGAATTTTTATTGCAGCAATCTGTCTTGCTCTGTGTTCCCACAGATTCTGATGCATAATGTTTTGGAGCACTTATCATCCTAAACTATAATTATGCAGTTCAGAAAGAAATGTCCAGTGTTCTTACCAGCCGCGTGGGAATTTCCACAATATGCTAATTGATTTGTCATTAAAGAAAAGAGACATTAATTTAAAACTTTGCACTAAATAGAAGTCTTTACATATTTACATCAATACCTACATTTTTGAAGATGTTGATCCCATCCTGTATTGGGGAAATATAATGAAAAACAAAATCTTCTCCCAATCCTGAAAACCTCTCCGCAAAGGTAGAAGAGTAAGAAAAACAATTTTATTATTGAATAAGGATTAAACCAGAATAGGAAGCATCTATGACAATCTACAAAGAGCTTGCAAACAAAGAAAGAAATCTCACCCTTATATACAGCCAAGCAGACACCATCCCTATATACATGTCCTCAATTTGAAAGATGAATAGTCCTCAAGTAAGAGGACTTGACAGCTCTATTTATCACATATAGTTTATCTTAAATTCACTTGGTAATTGGGATGGACTTCATGTTTGTTATGAACTGAAAGCTTTACCCAAAGATAGGGCGGAAAAGGCATGGTTATTTATTCTGATCACCTCCTCAACATTGTATTAAAGGCCCTAGCCCTGATCATATTACAAGAAAAAGAAATAAATGCATTCTTATCAGAAAGGGATCTGTAAAACAGTCTTAATTTATAAATGACATCATTGTCTATGTAGAAAATTGTAGTAACTTTCAAAATGTTACTCAATTTAAAAAATGAATTTAGAAAAATTCACATGATACACATTTAAAGTATAAAAATTTATCGTATTTCTATATTCTGGAAACAAAACTTGCAAATTGAAATTTAAAAAGTAGTACCATTTAAATAGTATTAAAATGGAAAATTTACATATAAATTTAACAAAATAAGTGTAAAACTTTTATATTGAAATGTGCAAAATATTTCTGAGAAAAAGTATAAATAAGTGGAGAGAAATATCAAATATGGACAAAGACTCAATATTTTAAAAATTATAGTCCTTACCAAAAGGAACTAAAGATTCAAATGTTACCAATTAAAATGACTTTTTTATAGAAATTCACAAAATAATTAAAATGTTTACATGTAAATGCAAAAGACCAAAAGTAGAACAAATCATTTTGAAAAACAACAAAGTTGGAGAATTTACACTACATTGTTTCAAGACTTACTATAAAGCTATAGTATTTAAGATAATGTTGTTTAATGTAAAGATAGACATAGAGATCAATGGAACAGAAGAGAGTCCAGAAATAGATGCACATGTATGTGACAAATGAATTTTCAAATAAGATGTTAAAGCAATTCAATTAGTAAATAATAGCATTTCAAAAAACAGTGCTGGAACAAATGGTTATGTTTATGCAAGAAAATAAAAATACAAAAAAGAAAAAAAGAGAATCAACCCTTACCACACATCATATAAAAAATGCACTTGAAATGACCAAGAACCTAAATTTAATAGAGAAAACAATTCATTTTCCAGAAGAAAACCATCTGGAATATCTAAGTGATTTTGGGTGGGAAAATCTTATTTCTTAAATAGAATATCAAAAATACCAACCATAAAAGAAAAACTAAGTAACTTGTATATCATCAAAAAATTATAATGCGTGTTTAAAAAGACACTGTTAAAAACAGGGAGATAATATTTGCAAAGTATATATCCAGTAAAAGACTTATATCCAAAATACACAAATAATTCTTATGACTCAATAATAAAACACAATAAATTCAATTAAAATGTTTGTTTAAAGAGAAATTTCACCAAAAGATATACAAAAATGGGAAATAAGCACAGGAAAAGATGCTCAACATCATCAGTCATCAGAAAAATGCAAAATTTAAAACAATGAAATACCTCAATGCACAGGATGAAGAATGGCTGAAATTAAAAAGATTGATAATACCAAATTTGGAAAGGATGTCATGCAACTAAAGCATTCATACAGGACAATTGAGAATGCAAAATAGTAAAGCCATTATGGAAAACTTTTTGAGAGTTTCTTTTAATATCAAAGATTGATTCACCACATGTCCCAGAAATTTCACTCCTAGGTTTTTACTCAAAAGCAACATATATTTTCACAGAAAGACTTATACACAAATCCTCATAGTAATTTTATTCATAATATCCCAAAACAGAAAAAACCCAAAGATATAATTGATAAATTAATACAACAGGTAAACTATTAATGAATGTAACAATATGGACGTATCTCAAAAGCATGATGCCAATGAAAGGAGCCAGATATAAAAGATAAAAATGATACGATGTCACTAATCTAAAAGTCTAGAAAAGGCAAAACTATATAGAAAGCAGATCAGTGTTTACCAGGGTAGATAGCAGAAGGAAATATGACTGCAAATTACTGAGGGAACGTCTAAGTGTGATGAAAATATCATGATTTGATGATGGTTACATAATTGTAAACATTTTCAAAATCACTGATTTTGAAAATCCTAAACATACCTAAAATTGTTGAATTTTATTTTTTCTAAACTATGCTTCAATAAAGCTTACCAAAACAAAACAAAATTATTGAGGACACATATATCTTTTGTTTTCATGAATTCTATCTATTAATATTTAGTACATTATAAATCAATTCTGTTAAAAAATTAAAATATATATTCATCAATTAATGTTAAAATGACAACAAATCTATTACATTTTAACATAAAAGTATATTTTGAAGAATATGTTTCCAAAACAAAATCAATTCAGTGAGAAGAGTGGCATTGCTGGATTCTCAAATATAATTCTGCATATAATTTGTTATTAAATGTTTATGAAGAAAATCTAGCTTCACACACATATGTTGTTTGAATAGGGAGGAATATTTTAATAGCCTTTTCAAATGGTGGCTTATTTGTTGGTTCCGATGTGGAATGTTAAAACGTATCGATGAACTTTTCCTACTGTTGCATTGCACTTTGAATGAATCTATTTCCTATGCATGCAAACATTGGCAAAGATATGGAACAATAAGACCCATTAAACATTGCTGATGAAAGGACAAAGTGATGCATATGATATCAAAACAAGTTGGTAAAAAAGTGAACATGTAGATTGCCCAGAGAAATGTCTATACCTGTGCACCAACAGACATGTATAAAAAATGTTCATAGCAGCATTGCTTGTACTATCAAGAAACTTGAAACATCCCAAAAATTCATATAAAAAAATAACATATAGGGGAGCAGATGTAGCTCAATGGTTGAGAGCCTGCCTCCCACTTACAAAGTCCCAGGTTCTATCCTCAGTACTTCCTAAAAAAGAAAAGAAAAAAAAAAAAAAAAATATATATATATATATATACACACACATTATAGCATGGTCATATCACACAATGTAATACAATTATACCACTGGCAAATATTGAACAGAAGCTACATTAAACAACATATTTGTATTTTAGAAAAATATTGCTGACTGAACAAAAATAAATTGCTCAAAAAAGAAAAATGACCAGAAAAATGCTGGATATTATATATTGTGTAATACTATACAAAATCAAGATTTAAAATAGAAAAATATGAATAAAATATTGTTTAGGTATATATGAATGTGTGATGTCTGATAATTTCAGCCAGCAAAAGGTAAGCAAACAATTTCAAATCATCATTACCATTGAGTAGAAGGCATGGAAATAGAATTGGGGAAAACAAAGCAGTATCTTTAACAAAGGGTGATGTTTTATATCTAAAGTTGAATTCTGTTTTTTTATTACTCATAGTTATGAGTTATAATTTACATATAATCTGAATACACATTATTCCATCTGCATACATGATATAAAATCATTTTAATAAGATTATTTTATCTTGACCTTGGCTTGAGATATTACATTACCTGCTGACATAATGATATATTTTCCAAAGACTCTCAAGTAGACAGTTTTTCTTCTTCCTTATACTGTACTATGCCAAGACCACACATGGTCAAACTTATTTAAAGTGTGGAGTAACATATAAAAATTGCATATGATATGATTATCCCAATAATATGATCAGAGAAAATCCTGAATTGCAACAATGTAGATAATTCTTCAAAAATCAGTGTAAAAAAAGAGGAAAAATAAAACAAACAAACAAAAAAAATCAGTGTAATATGCACACACACACAGACACAAAAACACAATTCCTTGTCCTATAAGTCTAAATACAGTTGATGCTGAATCAGTGAACTGACTTTTTTCCTTACCAATCCTCTTTCTTCTGTTGTTCCATTAACTTATGTTCCAAGCAAACACAAGCAGTGCCCTACGTGAAAAATGCTCAGCAATCGCACCACCAACACCCATTCTTGTGAACACAAATAAAAATCAGAAGCAAAATAAATTAAATTTCTCATTCTACTTCATGCACTTTTCTCAGTTTGGCTTCTGAGTGGTTCTCTTTAAACCCAGGCAGATCTATTTAAGCTCGGGTGATGCAATGCAGCGTTTATTTTCATGACTACCCTATCAAATTTAACAATCAGGCAGTAACAAGAGGCTATATATTTTCATGGCAGTCTTTCAGTACATTGAAATATAATGACTTGAGTTCCGACCTTATTTTCAAGGTCAGATATACAGTTCATGAAAACTGCAAATTTATGTTTAAGTAGTGGAATATTTGATGTTATGAAGAAAATAATTTCTGTAGGACTTTATAAAGAACTCTCAGGGACACATTTTATTTAATAGGATCCATTGTTGGGTGCCGAGTCATATAAAAACAGCATATTGCTAGATACACAGACTCAATGGAATGGATCACAATTATTATTTGGGCAACATTTGTGATGTTCTTTCTTTTCTCTACTTGTCTAGCCTTTACTTTCATTTAGTATTAGTTTTAATGTGTTTCATGTTAAGACAGCTTTGTCTCTATCCTATAAAGGTGCCTTCAGGAGTCTGTATTCTGATTGTAATAAGTAGGTTGTGTTATGTTAAGGATAATTATCATTGACAAATTAACATGTTTGGAAGCCAATAAAGAATCAGAGGTTTTATATAACTACAGATGCTCTAAAAAGGGAATGAATATATGCCCTTTAACTGATAGTATAATTTTTATTTCTTCAGTCTCAATAATAAGAGTACCAAAAGAATTATAGATTATAATGCATTGGTTTATTTATTTTAAAAGTCTTACTTTATTCATGCATTGTCAATTTAATAATTCTGCTAACTATAATAAATTTATTTTTATTGCTTTTTATGTTTTTATAATCAACACAAAGAAAGTATACATAAAATACTAATTTTATTCTCAAAAACCAAAATATTACATCATTAATAAGAGCATCATACTTATTCACAGAACATCCACACAGTAACATCTATCTTGCATGGATATAGATAGCAATAACAAATGATGAATTACCCTTATGTTATTCATGTTTCAAATAAGCATTCAGATATATAAAATGTCTTTAGAACTAATTATTTGGCAGTTATTAAAATTGTGACCTCTTTTGGATGAACAGCCAAGATCAGATTGTCCAACTGTATTTTAGAATCCCAGTTCAAGAGGAAAAGTTATTGTAGAAATAGCCCAAAAATATATAAGGCTCTTGCCTCAAATAGGGAAAGAGATAAAAACACATCACATATAAAGGCTAAAAATCTTAAAATGAGACTAATGGGTCACCTTCTTACTAGTACTAATAATAAGCTCAGTATTTCCAAGGTAAGGACACTTGAAATAGGTTCCCCAGTCTCATCCATGATGCCTCTACAAGCCTTTTCTTCATTAAAAAAAATGATTTGCAATCCCTGAGCTTGTTGTAATATTGAATTTAATCTGAACACTAATGTTTACCAGTCATATAGATAACAATGTGGAACTTAGACTGCAGAGGCTATATCCCATAACTACATAAGCTACAAGAAAGTTGGAGAAGATCTTTGACACCAAGGTTGAAGAAGAAAATGTTACAAAAGCAGAGATTTCAAACTTATTCCTGTTACTGACACCTTATTCTGGGCCTACCTAAAGTAATTTGAATCTTCCTCAATGGTAACTCATAAATGTTATCCAAAGAATACACTTTCATCTATTAACAGAAATGCACACAATTAAGAATGAACAATCTCTCTGAGTGCTATTTTAATTTGTATTAACAGTTTTAATAAAATTTAGGGTCAGATATATAGTGCTAATTATAAAGGTTTTACCCGAGCTCAAATAACAAAATTTTTTTAATGTTCTATAACAGAGTTAATAGACATTTACTTGGAATTTTAGCTTCTTACTATATTTCCTCACTTGCCAAGTGATAGGATAACCATAAACATTAAAATTTGTCTAAAAGTATCTAAAAGTGGCAGAAAGTTGACAAAAAGCAGGGACAAGAATCATCACCTCCAGCTTGAGATAATTCTTACTGGCCAGCAGGACAATTCCAACCTCATGTATGTGGCCCTGGTGAAAGCAGAAAATTATTTTCAAAATAGCTCAGATTTACTTCTATATAAATGTGTGAAGGCTTTACTCTGTGTGATAATCTCCAAGAGGCACCAAAAAAAAAAAAAAATGGTCCTAAGTGAAAGGTCATGGCAGAGGGATAATAAAAAAATTATTATTCAAATCCTCTGTCCTGGGATTGTATACTTTTTAAAAATTAATAGTACTTCAGAAATTCTACTTAATACAAAAGAAATTTGAATTTATTCCCTTTATTTTTAAAGAAGCTTTAGATTACTTAAATGTTACTTTGAAAATATAGGTGCTTCCCATATAGCCCCTCCCCTCCCCCTCCAACACTTTCCCCCATTAAAACAACTTTCATTATTGTGGTACATCCCTAGCTATTAGGGAAATGCATATCAAAACTACAATAAGATATAATCTTACACTTATTAGACTGGTGGCTATTTTTAAAAAAAACAGAGAACTACACGTGTTGGAGAGGAGTAAAAGAAAGGGAACCATCACCCACTGCTGGTGGGAATGTAGAATGGTGCAGCCATTGTGGAGGACAGTTTGGTGTTTCCTCAGGAAGCTAACTATAGAATTGCCATATGATCCAGCAATCTCACTGCTGGGTATATACCCAGAAGAATTGAAAGCAGGGACACGAACAGATATATATGCACACTTATGTTCATAGCGGCATTATTCACTATTGCCAAAAGTTGGAAGCAACCCGAGTGTTATCAACAGATGAATGGATAAGCAAAATGTGGTATATACATACAGATAAGCAAAATGTGGTATATACATACAATGGAATATTACTCAGCTTTAAGAAGGAATGAAGTATTGAAACACACGACAACATGAATGAACCTTGAAGCCCTTATGTTGAGGAAGTAAGCCAGTCACTATAAGACAAATATTGCATGACTTCGCTGATATGACCTAAGCATATTGAGTAGACTCACAGAGGTTGAGTCCGGAAGATAGGTAATTAGACAGAAAAGGAGTAGAATGGAATTTTAAATAACATCAACAGGAACGTTTTGTTGGAACATTCCAAATGTCAATGACTCATATCATGGTGTTTCAACCACCCATTTCTGTTTGACTTTTATAAGAGTATATACACTTAGAAAAGCCAGGTGCATCGTGTGAAAATAAATAAGGTACATTACAATTTTAGAGTAAATATATAATTGTGAACAAAAAAGTAAGACTACAGGATAAATAACTATATTCCCAAAGCCTTGTTGGAAAAGTCATGAAAACTGCTTTTAAAAATCCTGGATTTCTTTGTCTTTTGCACATGAATTAATCAAATCCATCTGATAATTTTCTATACTCCAGAAAGTTTTTCTGGGAGAAGATATATAAAATTAGAGACAGAAAGATTTTCTTTGTCCCAAGACAAATTAAAAATCAAGTTTAATATATCAATAGAATATAATTCCCTTTGTACTTACTAATCTCCTTTAAGTTAATTAACATTTTGGTAGCTTAAATCCAAAAGCTGGGATGACATCCAAGAGGGGAAGATATAGGAAGGCAAGATGTGGGACAAATGTCTTTGTAGGTTAATATCATGCCAAAATCCTATAGAAATGTCTCATGGGTTTTTAGGGCATCAGAGCCATTTCTCCTGAAGCTGACAGAAATCTCTATATCTCTAATTGTTATATAATTGTAGAAGAATAATATCACCCTGCCATGATTTAACAAACGAATTTTTTTTTCCAACAGACTATATCAAATTTCAGTTGAAACAGCTGTGCAGCTCTTGCATGAATTAAACAAAGGCAGACCTTTCAAGAATAGACAAAATTCTGTTCTTTCTAAGCCCCTTTGGAGAGAAAAGAAAACTTTCTTTCCTGCATGAATAATATGATGTCCTCACAAGGTCATTTTCAATAGAACCAAAAAATCAAATTACAGAGGGATTTTTCCCATTTTTCTCTTATAATGATCAAAACATATGACTAAAACTGAGCAGAGAACAATAGTTATGGCCAGTGTTTAAGCCACACATACTCTGCCTTGGAGACTCTTATATTATCAATTTACAAAGCCTCTGATTATGCAGTAAAGACCATATAAGTATGTGCTGAATTATGACCCTCAGCCTTTAGTTTTAAATCACATTTACTAATATAATTTTTTTTAGCTCAAGTAGGAATTATTTTAACTATATGATTTAATTTTGGTCAGTATTGTATAACTTCTGATATTAAAGATGAAAAAAATTAGCACTTCCATACCCTTTCTAATTTTCCCAACATTCTTGACTTTTTCTATTATATTTCTTAATGTTAAAATTATAACCTAATAACATGAGAACATAACTGAAGTTACAAACTTCTCAGGATTACAAAATTGGGTGAAATACTGCCTTTAAGTTCAAAGAACTCAAAAAGCTCAACTTCATATGGAAAAGAAAACAATAGAGAACAAATAGATCTCCACATTTGGATAAATGAACTAGCTCAAGGTTGGTCAACCCATGAAATGTGTAAGACTTTCAAACAAGAGCTTCAGATTGCTGTGCTGTAATAACAAGTAGGACCATAGAATCTCAATTATAATTATGAAATGAGACTATGTCAGTATTAATCTATCCTCTTGTTGAGACAAAGACTCCCCAATTTAGAGTTTCCATCTTCTCTATGAATCTCTTAAAGAAAACTTTGAAAAGAACTTGGAAACTAATAAAGTAGCAGTTCAACTACAGTTTAAGTTTTCAGTCAGACATAGTGATGGATGTGGGAATTGCCCATACATATGTCTACTTGCATGAGATTCTTCATATGCCTGGAAAGGCACCTGGGAGGAGGAAGTTCCATCTATGGACCTTGGAGTCAGGAAGTTGGAGGGAACTGCATAATGGGTGATCTTTTCCACTTCTATGTGGAAGAGAAATTTCTGAAGGATTTAATGCATCAATTCAAACATTGGAGGCCCAGTAGTGAGCCTGGGGAGACAGAGTGCCCACTGAAGGAGAGCAAGTGTTCTCTTGTTGACCACCAAAGCTTTACATAAAAAATGATCTTGTTCAAAAGAACTTGTTGGAGAACCAGTTCCAAGAAGATGGGATTGAAGTAGGCAGGCAAGTTTCAACTATTTCACAGAAATAGCAGAGAAAGGGCCAAAAGCTGTCTAAGAGACCTGCTTTGGGGGTCAGCAAACCGGGACAATGTTGTGCAACCCTCAGGAGAACGAAGGATGGAAAGATGAAGGGCCTAAAACAACAAACGTGAGTTACTAAATGCCCACAGTGGCAGGGAAGGACACATCCCCCACCCTCAACACATTAAGTCTGGATAAAACCCCAGGGTCACTGCAGCCAACTGAGAGGGGAACAGAATTCTTCCTCCTTGGGAAGAGGGATGGTGAGTCAGAGGGTGGAGAGTGGATTCTCTTCTTTGAATTAGGCCAGCAAAGCCTGATTTGAATCTCCACTCAGTCCAGACCAGAAACATGGCAAAGCAGAGGTTGAAACACATCTGTGGAAAGGTTTGTCAATAAGTGCCATCTGCTGGCCAGCTAGGAAACTGCAAGGAGAAAAATTTAGGTCTCTCTTTAGCCCCAACCCCTGGGAGAAAATCTGCACCTCATTAGTGAGTTCCTGGCCCGATTTTGATAATTTAAGGTGGGAATTTTTAAAGACTCAGAATAAGTTGAACCCAAAATCAAAGAACAGCATTGGGGGGGGGGGCGGAGGGAACACTAGAAAAGAGAGAAAAATTGGCCATTAGAGTAAATTCACCAAAATATTAAGATGTCTAGACATCAGCAAAAAATTACAAGCCATACTAGGGAACAGGAAGAAATGGCCCAGCCAAAGGAACATCCTGATGAATTACAGGATTTAAGACAACTAATCAATGATAATCACACAAATCTTCTAAATCAATTCAAAGAATTGAAGGAAAATGACTAAAAAGATAAAGGATCTTAAGAAGACACTGCGTATAACAATTTGAAAACCTGCAAAAAAAGTAACAGAGCTTATGGGAATAAAAGACATAATGGATGAGATTAAAAACACATTAGAGGGGCATAACAACAGATTTGACTTGCTCAAAGACAGACTTAGAAATTTTAAGGACAGAACATCTGAACTGGGAAAAGACAGGATAACAGAAACAGAAAGGAATGGAAAAAATAGTACAGGGTTTCAGGAAATTGAATGACAAAGTGAAACACACAAACATATGCATTATTGGTGTCCCAGAAGAAGAAGAGAATGGAAAAGGGGCAGAAGGAATATTTGAGTGGATAATGATGAAAAACTTCCCAATCCATGTGAAGGACATAAATATTAATATCCAAGAAGAACAACACACCCTAAAAAGAATAAATGTGAATAGACCTACTCTGAGACACCTACTATTCAGAATGACTAATAGAGATATAGAAAGAATTCTGAAAGAAGCAAGAGGAAAAAGTAAAAACAATGAATCATATACAAGGGATCCTTAATAAGATTAAGTACCAATATCTCATCAGAAACCATGGAGGTGAGAAGAAAATAGTATGATGTATTTAAGGAACTGAAAGAGAAAAACTAAGAATTCTGTATCCAGTAAAACTGTCTTTCAAAAATGAGAGTGAGTTTATTCATCAAAGAGAAACAAAATGTGAGAGCATATGTCATGAAAATACCAGAATTACAAGAGATACTAAAGGGTGTGCTGCAGCCTGAAAGGAAAATAAAGTGGCAAGTGACTTGGAAAAAGTGTAGAAATAAAGATTATTAGGAAGGGTAAATTAAAGGGTAAAAAGACAGACGATAGTGAGATATGACAATGGGAAGTCAAAGGATGAAATGCACAAAGTAAGTAATGCCTTTACAGTAATAACATTGAATGTTAATGGTTTGAACTCTCTAATCAAAAGGCACAGACAGATAGAATGGATGAAAAAATATAAGCCATCTATATGCCTGTTTAAAAGCTATTCACCTGAGTGTAAGGACCAAACCAGGTTGAAAGTGAAAGACTGGAAAAAGAAATTCCATGAAAAAGTAACCAGAAAAGATCTGGAATAATGATATTAATATTGAACAAAATAGATTTCAAATGCAAAACTGTTATAAGGTATGAAGAAGGTCATTATATATTAATAAAAGGGGAATTCACCAAGAAGAAATAACTATAATAAATATTTATGCACATAACCTGGGTGACTCAAAATACATGAGGCACACACTGGCAAAACTGAAGGGAGAAATAGCTGTCTCAACAATAATAGTTGAAGACTTCAATACATTACTCTCAATAATAGATAGAAAATCTGGACAGAGGATAAATAAAGAAACAGAGGTCTTGAATAATATGATAAATAAACTAGACCTAACAGACATTTATAGAGCATTACACCCTCAAACAGCAGGATATACATTCTTTTCAAGCGCTCATGGATCCTTCTCCAGGATATACCATATGCTGGGTCACAAGATAGGTCTCAATAACTATAAAAAGACTGAAATTATACAAAATGCTTCCTCTGATCATAACAGAATGAAGCTGGTAATCAATAATGGATGTAAAAAAAGAATGGTCATAAATATATGGAGATTAAACAACATACTCAAATAATTAGTGAGTCAAAGAAGAAATTGCAAGAAAATTCAGTAGCTATCTTGAGATGAATGAAAATAAGAACACAACATATCAAAATCTATGGAATACTGCAAAGGTGGTGCTGAGAGGGAACTTTATAGCCCTCAATGCTTACATTAAAAAAAGAAGAAAGAGCAAAAATTGAAGATGTTATTCCTCTAATTAAGGAACTAGAAAAAGAACAGCAAACTAATCCCAAACCAAGCAGATGGAAAGAAACAGTAAAGATCAGAGCAGAAATAAATGAAATCTAGAACAGCAAAACAATAGAGAGAATCAACAAAACCAAGAGTTGGTTCTTTGTGAAGATCAAAAAAATCAACAAACCCTTAGCTAGACTGGCAAAGGAAAAAAAAGAGAAGATGAAAATAAATAAAATCAGAAATGTTTTGGGGGATGTTACCACTGAACCCACAGAAATAAGAAAGATTATAAGATAATATACTATGAACAACCATATGCCAAAAAACTAGACAATATAGGCTAGGAGATGGACAAATTCCTAGAATCACACGAACAACCTACACTGACCCTAGAAGAAATAGAAAACTTCAACAAACAAATCACAAGGAAAGAGATTGAAACAGTTATCAAAAACCTCCCAAAGAAGAAATGCCCAGGACCAGAGGTCTTCACAGGTGAATCCTACCAACCATTCAAACATGATCTAATACCAATCTTGCTCAAGATCCTCCAAAAAATTGAACAGGAAAGGATGCTACTAAATTCATTCTATGAAGCCAACATCACCCTAATACCAAAACCTGATATATACTACAAAAAAGAAAATTACATACCAATATCTCCAATTAACATAGATGCAAAAACCCTCAACAAACCAAAATACTTACAAACCAAATCCAAAAGCATATTAAAAGAATTATATACCACAATCAAGTAGGTTTTATCCCAGGTATGCAAGGGAGGTTCAACAAAAGGAAATCAGTTAGTGTAATAAACCACATAAATAAATTGAAGAAGAAAAATCACATGATCCTCTTGATTGATGCAGAAAAGGCCTTTGACAAAAATACAGCATCCTTTCTTGATGAAAAGCCTCCAAAAGATAGGAATAGAAGGAAGCTTTCTCAATATGTTAAAGTGCATATATGAAAACCTGCAGCTAGTGTTATATTGAATGATGAAATACTGAAAGCTTTCCCACTGAGATCAGGAACAAGACAAGGATGCCCACTGTCACCACTGTTATTCAATATTGTGCTAGAAGTCCTAACTAGAGCAATTAGGCAAGAAATAAAAGTCACCCAAATTGGAAAGGGAGAAGTAAAACTTTCACTATTTGTTGATGATATGATCCTACATCTAGAAAATAAAAAACAATGACAAAAACAATACTTGAACTAATAGAAGAGGTCAGCAAAGTGGTGGGATACAAGATTAATATTTTAAAATCAATAGTGTTTCTATACACTACTGATAAGCAATCTGAGGAGGAAATCAGAAAAAAATTCCATATATAACAATGGCTAAAAGAATCAAATATTTAGGAATAAACCAAGGACATAAAGGACCTATGTCAACTACAAAATTTTCCTATAAGAAACTGAAGATGACTTAAATAAATGGAAGGACATTCCATGTTCATGAACTGGAAGACTAAATATTGTTAAGATGTTAATTCTACCCAAACTGATTTACAGATTCAATGAAATCCCAATAAAAATACCAACAGCCTTTTTTGCAGAAATGGAAAAGCCAATTATCAAATTCATTTGGAAGTGTAAGGGGACCTGAATAGCCAAAAATGTCTAAAAAGAAGAACAAAGTTGGAGGACTCTTATTTCCTGACTTTAAAGCATATTACTTACCTACAGTAGTAAAAACAACATGGTACTGGCATAAAGATAGACAGCTTGACTGATGGAACCAAATCAAGAATTCAGAAATAGAACCTTACATCTAAGGTCAAGTGATCTTTGACAAGACTGTCAAGGCTTCCCAGGTGGGCCAGAACAGTCTATTCAACAAATGGTGCTAGGAGAACTGGATATCCGTATCCAAAAGAAAGATGGAGAAACCCTACCTCATCTCGTATACAAAAATTAACTCAAAATGGATCAAGGACTTAAATATAAAAGCAACAACCATAAAACTCGCAGAAGAAAATATAGGAAAACAGCTTCAAGATCTTGTGGTAGGCAGTAGTTTCTCAAATCTCACACCAAAATCACAAGTAACAAAAGAAAACATAGATAAATAGGACAGCCTCAAAATTAAACATTTTCTCACTTCAAAGGACTTTATCAAAAGGGTGAAAAGGCAGCTGGCTCAACGTGAGAAAATAGTTGGAAATCACATATCTGATAAGAGTTTAATATTCCTAATATATAAAGAGGTACTACAACTCAACAATAAAAAGACAAACTGCCTAATTGAAAAATGGGCAAAAAACTTGAACAGATATTCATTCAAAGAAGAAATATAAATGGCCAAAAATCACATGAAAAAATATTCAACATCACTAGTGATTAGGGAAATGCAAATCAAAACTACAATGAGATATAATTTCACCCGTATTAGAATGGCTACTATTAACAAAACAGAAAACTACCAGTGTTGGAAAAGATGTGGAGAGATAGGAACTCTTATCCACTGTTGGTGGGAACATAGAATGATACAGCCACTGTGGAGAACTGTTTGGCATTTCCTAAGGAAGTGGAATATAGACTTGCCATGTGACCTGGCAATACCATTACTAGGTGTATACCCAGAAGAACTGAGAGCAATGACACTAACAGACATCTGCATACCAATGTTCACAGCAGTGCTATTCACAATTGTTGAAAGATGGAAACAACCCTGTTGTCCATCAACAATGAATGAATAAACAAATTGTGGTGTATACACACAATGGAATATTATGCAGCAGTAAGAAGAAATGAAGTCATGAAATATATGACAACATGCATGAAACTGGAGGACATTATTTTGAGTGAAGCAAGCCAGACACAAAAGAACAAATTCTGTATGATTGTGCTATTATGAAATAAATATATTGTGTAAACTCATGGAGTTAATGATTAGAATATAGGTCACCAGAAAATAGAAGGAGTGTAGAGAATGGAAAACTGAAGGTTAATCTGTGCAGAACTGGTTAAAAAAAAGGTGTTTGTAAGTCTTTGGAAATGAATAGAAATGGTGAAAGCATATCATAGTGTTTGTAACTAGCAGAGGTATTATCTGGGTATGACAGTGGTTGGAAGGGAAAGTCTAAGGTCATGTATTTTACTAGAAGGAAAGTTGAAAAATATACCATGGGACTGTATAATATACTGAAACCTCATGTGAAATATGAATATGGTTAATATTGCATATATAAGACTGTTTTTACAAAATAGAAATACAAATAAACTAGAGAGATGGAAACAGAATAGTAGCTATATATGTCAGGGGAAGCACAGAGAGATTGAAAGGTGATGAGTTTTTTGCATGTGTTTTTTATTGATTATTATTATTATTAGAATAATGAAAATGTTCTAATAATGATTGAAGTGAATGCACAGCCATATGATTATACCAAATACCACTGACTGTACACTTTTGATGGATTTATACCTTATTAATATGTATCAATAAAATTGATTTGGGAAAAAAACAAGAACTTGCTAGAACACTTAGAAATTCTTGGTGGGGGGGTGTGTGGAACGGAAGACATTTCTAGTGGCCAAACTCC
Organism: Tolypeutes matacus; assembly: GCA_026826555.1. Classification (NCBI taxonomy): domain Eukaryota; kingdom Metazoa; phylum Chordata; class Mammalia; order Cingulata; family Chlamyphoridae; genus Tolypeutes; species Tolypeutes matacus. The sequence goes on along the minus strand of JAKSZT010053770.1, from coordinate 2,035,471 downwards.
TAGAGTTGATCTGGTTCAGAAGATGAACCAAGAAGATAATAGTATTAGGATTAATGTAACCCCATTTGTATTTGTAGGCCAGGGTAGCTGGGGAAATTCAAGTTACTTTGAGAGACTCGGGTAAAACTTCACTTCTTTCATAAATTTACCCAGGGACTTAATTAGAAGAGTGAAAAATGCAGTTGCCTAGAATGATGTCTGAATGCCAAAGGGAACACAAGTGATCTCATTTCAGTAACTTCAGGAAACTGTCAAGAGAATTCATTCCAAAAATAAATATGTATGGAGATATCAACCAAAGAACTAATGAGGTACCTTGAAAATTAATTTTTACCCTTCTTGGATATGGGTATACAACAAACAGCCTTCCATAATTCCTTCACTTGGTGGATCTAGACTTTGAAATTAAAAGGACAATCTTAAACCTCCTCAAACTAAGACTTCAATTACAATAGGTATTATCTTCTCATAGTACGGCTTTCTTTTTTCATTATGTTAAAAACAGACTTCACAGTCACAAATAATATTATATACTTTACAACAATCTAAAAGGAGTTTTGTTTTATTTTTCCTCAAAAGAAATGTTTTGTGCCACCAAGAAGAAGGAACAAAGTTAAAATACTTATGGAACTCAAATTATAATTAGAGAAAGGGGGATTATAATTTTATAATGCAGTGTATTGCTGATCACAAACACAGAACCCAGCCACCATGCTCAAAACCAGAACCACACCCAGTGTGGTAGCAACAAGCTTTGCCAACCACATTATTTGATAGGCCTCGAAGTATTTGTAAGGAATCCAAGGCACACGTCTGAGCATCCTGACATTTGAGCATCCCTTTCATGGGATGTCTATCCCAGCAGATCCTTAAAGCATCTCAGATAACAATGCCAGTCCAAATAGCCTCTCCTCTACCTTTTTACCACCTTCAGCTTGAAGCAACTTTTAGCAACTTCACCCAAAAGGCCACAGGGGCTACCAGAGTCAGTATGCTGCTGGAAAATTCATTCTCAGGAGAATCATTCAGTTCTGTCAGCTAAAGCTTTACAGTGGTGCACAAAAGAAGGTTGCTCAAGGGAAAATAAGAGAACATGTTAGAAATATACCACCTTCCCTTACAGTCAGATTAAAGGTGCACTAAGAAAGAAATAGCATGTATGGAGGCTTAAAGAGAGAGAAACTAAGGAGTATATACATTTATTACAAAGAGGAGGAAATCTTTTGTTCTAAATAAGTAACTACAATGTTTTTTTGATTACATTTGAGGAGGAACAAAATAGCTTCCAAATCTTTAGCATTGAACATACATTAATATTGCTTATATCCTTCTCTGATCATTTCTTCGGTCATGAAAGGAAGCTCAAGAATGTATTTTCTCTGTAGAAAAGACACCTCAAAACAACTTTTGAGAACCAAAAAAAAAAAATTTAATGTAATAAACATAAATATTACTGGGGACTTTTGTCGCTTATATTGCCAACCAGTCCTCTCCAAGGAAGAAAGAGGATAACCATTTATTTAAAACAATTGGAAACTACATCTTACAAAATAGTGTAAAGGGAGCACTAAGTGCAGGGGCAGTGACTGGCGAAGGAGAATGATCCATTAATGGGTCCTTGATATTGAACACTAAGCTTATGAGTCTTTGCTCTTGAAATTGAAACTTAGCCTATTGTTATGGGGTGCCTAAGGGTTGCCTTCTGAAAGCCTCCTTGTTGCTCAAATGTGGCCTCTCTCTAAGCCAAACTCAGGCTATGAATGCATTACCTTCTTCCTAGCGTGGGACATGACTCCCAGGGATGAGCCTCCCTGGCACTGAGGGATTGCTACCAAGCGCCAACTGGTAATATGACTGGAAAAAGACCTCAAATAAAAGGGTTAAAGGTTAAAGACAAATGAGTTTATATGGCTAAGAGACTTCAAAGTGAATCGGGAAGTCATCCCAGAGGTAACGTTTATGCACATCTCAGCAGGATCTCATAGATTTCCAAAGTGCATATCACCCCAAATAGTGGGGCTCCTGAGGGCTCTGGAGACACCCAGGTCCTGTGGTTGGGTGGATAACTCTGGAGTTTGGTGCCTTGCCAGTGAGACCTGCTTTGGAGTTTGTGCTCCCGAGAGTGGCAGAGTTGGACTCAATTATGTCTTCCCTGCACATGGCTCATATGTCCCATTCTATTCAAACCTATACTTTGTGCTGGAATTTGTAGGTGTACATCCAGAGACTGGAGTCTTTGGGCTGTCCATGTGCCAGCTGGGTCCGGAACCTCGGTGGAGGTGCAACTCCTACTCTACAGCTCATTGGACTCACCAGGACAACTGGCAGGGAGATGATGATGGACAATGGCCATCCCAGGGAATGGAGAGAGTCTGCAGCTGCAGGCAGGATAGTCCCACCCATCTTCCCCATGGGATATAAGCCCCGTCTCATTTGGATGTGGAGTGGACATCACATCCCAGACTCCTCAGGATTGGGGGAAGAGCTATGGACTAGAGTGGACTTACTGGTATTCTACTACAGACATATTGTGATTCAAGCAATGGAAGAAATTACAACATTGATGTGGAGCCAGTGGCCACTGGAGGCTCTGGGGGCAAGGAGAGGGAAAAGCAGTTGTAATACAGGGGCTTTTTCGGGACTTGGGAATTGTCCTGAATGACATTGCAATGACAGACATAGACCATTATATATCATCACATAACATGCAGTACTGTGTGGGAGAGAGTATTGTCTACAATGTGAACTATGGTCCATGCTTAATGGAAAAGCCCCAGAATGTGTATAGCAATTGCAATTAATGTGCCACACTAATGAAGGATGTTTATGTGGGAGGTTGTGGGAGGTGTGGGAGGTGGGGTATATGGGAATCCCTATATTTTTTGTATAACATTTAATTTAAAAAATTAAAAAATTTAAAAATAAATAAATAAATAAAATATACTTATTATGGCAAAAATAAATAAATAAATAGCTCTGAGAAACTAAATGATAAAAAAAAAAAAGGTTTTCAGCCGAAATTGACATACAAGTAATATAATATACACACATATATATGAAAAGTTAGTGTAAAAATAATGTAACATATCTAGTTACTTATTTATATTGATGACATGTTGAATATATTGGCTCTACAATATTAAATAAAATAAGTTATTAAAATTAGTCTCATCTATTTCTACTTTTTAATCTGGCTAATAGAAGATTTAAATTGCATATATGACTCACATTGGTGGCTTGCATTAATTTTTTCTTGCTGTGTAAACAGAGATATAGGATTCTGGAACACAAATTATGCCAATGAAATGGGACTAATGAAGTATCTTAGCTGTACAGGGGAAAATATTAGGGTGAGACTGCCTGGTTCAAATACTATTAAACATGACATACAAAATCAGAGCTAATCCAATCAATTCTATTTAACAACATATTCATAGAGAGTCATTATTTGGTCAGTACTCTTTTTAGATGATATTACTAGTAGCTATTACCACTTACTGCAGCCTTATCCTCAAACAGTCATTTCAGAATTAAGTGCTTTGATCAAAGAATAGTGTCAAAGTAAAGACTGTAAATGTAAAATATGGTAAAGAGAGACAGCCATAAATCAAGAAAGCAATATTTTGCAATCGTGATCTTTACAAATTTAAAATCTCATCGTGCCACTGCTGTATTTTTAGTCTTTCAATGTTCTTTCTATTGTTCATTAATAAATACCCAAGGTCTTTCATAAGGTATCTAAATTCCTTCATAACCCAGCCGAGTCCTAATTCTCCAAAAGTATTTTCCAATGCCGGTTTCTCTTGCTATGCTCCAGTCATGACAAAACAAAGAACTTTCTTCTGTATCATTATGTATGATATTCTTTCTGCCCTATGTGCCTTTGTTACTGCTTTACCTACTCTTGCTCACCATTGTTTTTTAAAAATCACTTCTATTTGTATTTCAAGATGCAGGTGAGTACCTTTCCCTAAATTTTGCACCAATTTCATCCACTTTCAACCAGAGAAACATGTCCATACTTTGTATTGCTCTGGCTTTCTTTGAACACATGTATCATAGAACTTATCACAGCAGTTTATGAAATCTTTATTATTCTTTTTTAAGGTACAATATAAAATATTAAAATACTTGTGTGTGCGTGGGGGGCGCTGTTTAACCACCCTTCTCAGATCAAAATAAAATATATTTCATTCACCCCAGCAGTCTCCAATTTGTCCTCTTCCAAGTGACACTTCCTCCCAAATTTAGCCACTTTTCTAATCCAACCTCTATTACCATAATTAAGTTTTGCCTGTCTTTGAACATCATCTAAATGGAATCATATAACATGTACTATTTTGTTTCTGGATCCTTTCACTTGACATAAAGTCTTGGAGATTAATCCATGCTGCTGTGTGTAGTTGTGGTCTATTCTTTCTATTGTTATTGTTTTTATTTTTTTCTACTTCTAAAGTGTGTTTATCCATATGTGTTTTCATCCTTGCTATGAACATATATACTATAATACGAAGAAAATAGTTAAGAATCATAAATTTGTGTTCTAAATGTTTGAGTTAATATTCAAAGTTATTTCCTAATTGTTTCAAATCTGTGTTTAGAATTGTATAAAAACAAAACTAGAATGTGGTCAACATATTAGATTTTCAGAAAAAGTATTTGTTGCTTACAGATATGTAAGTATTAATATATTGAATTAATCCCACTTCATATTACTTCTTACAAATTTCATTTTTCAGTGTACCCATGTCATTTCACAATTCTACATTGTCTTCCTACCTAATTTCAATAGTAAGTTTTGTTAAAAATTCTTGATTATTTGCTGTATATCTTTTTGTGTACTAAAGGGTCCATATAAAGTATTTTATTTTCCACTATGAATTTTCTGATGGAAAATCCAACTGAAGATTTTCCTAAGTTGACTTTAGATTGTTGTTTCCTCAGCATAAAAGTGATAATGCCAAGGAATGAATGACCACTGAAAATATTCTTTCATTCATAACACTGATAAGAGTTTTATACACTGTGGATTCTCACTTGCCCTACAAGTATTGCTGTATGAAGAAATGATTTTGTGTGATTTTTCATTAATAACATGTCCAGCATGAATTATTTGACACTCCCTCAAGGGGCTTCATTCTCTGATAAAGACTTGTCTCTCTTATCAGTTGGAAGAGTAGATGAAGACTCTTCCACTTTCATTACATTTATAATATTTCTCTCATGTTGTATATATCATTGGACCATCTAATAAAGGCTTTGCTACATCACTGACATTTATATTCATTCATCTATGAAGGACATCTATGAGGGAAAATCTTCAATCAATATTCTACCCTGAGAGACCATGAGAGAACTCACACTAGAGAGAAATCTTATGAATGCCATCTATTTAAGAAAGCCTGATATTGCTTTTATATTCCCTGGATATTTTTATTACTATTGCTTTTATTGTAGCTTTGAAGATGACCCCCAATAATCATTGATCCTTGTGTACTATTGTTCATGACCATATGTTATCTCCTCCCCTGGAATATATATGAATATATTTTGATATAGTGATGGATAGTCACTTCCAAGATTAGATTTTAAAAAGACTGTGGCTTCCATCTTTTTCTCTTTCTTTCTCACCTCAAGCTAGAGGGAGGCAGCCTCTATGTTGTGTGAGCCTTTTGAAGAGGCCCACATAGAAAAACTGAGGGACCTCTGTTCTGGCCAATAGCCAGTAAAGAACTGAGGCCTGTGAGGAAGTGAATCCTGCTCCAACCATATGATGAGCATGGAAGCAGATCTTTCACCAGTCAAGCCTTCAGATGAGACCATAGCCCTATTCAATACCTAGATCACAGCCTTGTGCCACACCTTGAGGCAAAAGTAACAAGATAACCTGCACTTTAGATTCCTGGTCCACAGAAACTTTAAGATAATAACTATTTGGGGTAATTCATTTCTGAAAATAGATAACTAATAAAGCTTTGTAATTTTCCATTGCATGATTATATCACAATTAAAATATATTCTACTGTCAATGGACATTTGTGTTTTGATCATTATGAATAATGCTGCAGTCAATAATTGTGTGCATCTTTTGGTAGACATAGGCATTCATTTCTTTGGGTAGATAGAAATAGAATTGTTAGGTCATAATGTGTGTGTATGTTTAGACATAGTAGATACTCCCAATCAGTATTAAAAATATTTGTACCAATTTATAATCTCACAAGCAATGAGCTGGAGCTTTGGTCCTTCCATATCTTTGCTAACACTTGATATATAAATCTTTTTCATTGCAACCATTTGGATGGAGTATAGTGTTATTTCATATTTGCCAAATGTTTGATGATGTCAATCATTTCCTTAAATGCTTATTGGTCATTTGGAAATCCTATTTTGTGAAGTGATATTCACATCTTTTTTTTGTTTTTCAGTTGTGCTGTGTGTATTTTGTATTGATAATATTTCTTTGCATACATCAAATGATATGAATTTTTTGAAGGGTATATGTATTGTACATATCTTCTTCCATTTTATGGCTAGCTTTTTCATTCTCCTAATGCTGCCTTTTGTTGAAGAGAGTTTCTTAATTTTCATGAAGTTCAATTTAACAATATTTTATTTTACAGTTATTGCTTATTGTATCATATTTACAAAATCTTTGCTTAGTGTAGAAGCATAAGATATTCTTCTATGTTTTCTCCTAAAAGGTTTATGGTTTAACATTCACATTTAGGTATCTGTCTCAAATTTATTTTTATATATTGTATTAGATAAGGGCTGAGGTTCATGTTGACTTATTGTGATCCAGTTGACCTACCACTATCACTACCACAATTGAAAAGATTATCCTTTCTTTGTGGAATGGCAGTTGCATTTCTGTTGTAAATCAAGTGATCATATATATCTGAGATACAGACTCCCTCCTTGGATCATTTCATTTCCATTTTGTCGTCATGATTTCCAAAAATCTCTGCTGTCTTTAAAAATATGATTTTTGTAATTTATTTGGAGTTTTCTAGTTGATCCATGAGTCACCATCATAGCCTCTTTTCTCCTACCCAGAAGCAGAAGTTGTAATTTTGTTTTATTTGCATACATGTTACACAAAGGATATTGACTGCATGCTCATTGAAAACAGAGACTGTGCCTAATTATCTTATTTGGCATATAGAAGACATTACTAAAATTTTAATGACTGAATAACTATATGAACGAATAAATGAGTGGATGGCTTATTTAGATAGAACACTGATTGTGCTCCAGAATGGTACTGTTTTGAATTCCATATCCTTCATATGTATAATTTAGACTTTGGACAAATATTTAACCACATATAACCTCAAATTTCTCAACTGTACCATTAATAACCTTGTTAAGTAATTCTTTGATAGACTGAATGAGATCATTGCATGTGAAAGATTTAGCATAAATCCAGACACATCATAAGTGCTCATATTGGTAGTTGTTACCATTCATGATATGTGTCACTCACTCAAGTTCCCACAAGATGTTAACATCTTGACCTCATTTTTCAATTGAGAGTCATCTGATCCAATAATTTTCTATAATAGTCTGGGAATTTCTTATACTCAAAACTTCAAAAATACAACAAATGGGATTAACGCACAATAAATAAATATTTTACCTAAACATAACAAAGCAAATAATAAACCAAATCAGTTATTCATACAAAGTGTGATGCTAGTTAGATTTACCATACTTTCCACATCAGAAACTGGAGAATAATCTACATAAATATAACTAAGGAAACTGCATCTGTTCCTGTGTGGTTTGGATCTATTTCTTCCTACATTTCTCATGACCCTTTTTATTCACACACTGTGCTTCATGCAATCTCTGACAAAACAGTCATTCCTGTTAATCAGTGTTTTACTATTAGGGTGAATTATCAGTCTCTCTATTGTTACTTAACATTTCCAGTGCATCAACCAGTTACTCTGCCCTCATTCACTCTGACACAGATGTCTCCACATTTTCAATATGCCTCTAGTTGTTGGATGCAGAGTAGTGATTAGAAACTCCAGTTCAGGAGGCAGAGAGGGTGGAGTTTAGGCCCCACTCGAAACTGTGTGTCTTCAGACAGTTAAATGACCTCTCTCACTGAGTCTCTCCATCTGAAACATGGGGATAAAAGTAGACCCCAGCACATGGAGCACTTATGTACGTTAATACATATAAAGTACTTACAACAATGTTTGAAACGTAAGTGTTCAATAAATGTCTATTGTTATTTCTGCTCCAGAACTGAATTTCTACTATGTCTACCATCTCTCTTTTGGCAATGCTAGAGCTTGTTGAGAACTTCTGAGTTAATGGGTGAATTTTATAAACATTTGCTCTTATAAAGGAATAGTGCAGCTTCAAAGACTACTACATGCAGGAAAGTACACCCCTAATAGGCAGAATTTATTATTTAGTTTCCATCATCAGAAACATCAGGATGTCCCACACTTGGAGTTTGCTGTATAACAATTTCATTTCCATTAGTATAGGTGACAAAAATCTATCTTAACTGAAGAAAGATGTAATTCATAATACATATTTTCAGTGTGATTTGTCTAAAATCACACAGTTCAGATTGGTTATTAAATAGATCTCCTTAATAGAATATCTGAAAACTATGATTTACAGCAGTATGTAGAGATAATTTTTATTCTCCACTGGGATATGCTTGGTTTATGTCTGTCAACTTATAATTTATAATAAAAAAGATAAAATCAAGATTGAGGCATTTTTTATGTTTAGCTTGATTTTTTAAATTTGTAACCATGAACTCTAATTGTAATTTCTGTCATGTTCTGTATTTTTATACGTAATGGCAGAATATGTATTTTTGTCTTGTTTGCAGGTTCACCAAGATTGATGTTTGCATGATTTTGAATTGCTTTACAATCCATTGTATGTTACTATTTCCATAAAAGCGTATACTAGTCTGCTGTCACTCTCCAGTCTGTTGCCACAAAATATATGTATTGCTCTAAGACATAAATCTTAATCTTCAGTGGTATAATGAGATATAGATGGGTAATCTAAATTTTTAAGATGAAGAAGCAAGTAAAAGCTTATTCCACAAAATGTCATAACAGGCTATATACCTGAAAAAGAACTGCTAGGGAACCCCCTTCATCATTGTAGCAGCTGTGAGTGTAATAATTTTTAAATGATTTGCTCTACCCAGAAGAGTTAATCACATACTTTATGCAAAATTGCAGTAGCCAAATATATCCCCTTGCCTTGTTTTGTCATCAGATGAATGAAAGCTCATCTACTGCTCTTTATAATGTCTGAAGAAATTCTATACACCTCATCAATGTAAAATAGTTTCTATCCTTGAAACCTGGTCCTGAATTCCTCAGCTGTGATTCATATGTTTCATTTGTTGCTTAAGAGCAACAAGATATAAATAAATGTAAATGACATGTATTTTTTTAAACAGTGATTCTAAAATCTCCTCATTAATTATAGCAATATTCTGTTGTTAATGAATTTGAATCAACAGGGAAATGTGGTGCTTTCCCCTCTCAAATATTTCTAGGGAGTTGCTAAATTTTTATGTCTATTTATAAATTGAGATGAACTAAATTATTTTCATTGGGTCAAGGACACTATCCTTTAGTCATTTTGAAAAATGGAATGGGTAATAAAGATGATGTGTCTATTTATCTAATCTCGAGATCTGGGCTCAGCCACTTCATCAGAAAATGTTCCTATTACAACCGCAGGTGTAGAAGTTGCTTCTGAATGTGCTTGCACAACTGAAGCACAGACACAAACCCCACCACTCTAAGAAGGATCCACAACTTTTGCTTTGAAAAATAACAGTCTACAGTTAAGCACACATACACTTGAGTTTCAACACTTCCTACACTCAACCTTACTTTAACCTTAACCACATAGATTAATATTTGTATCTTTAACCACACTTCATTGGGTGACTAATTCTCCTATTAATATCAAAATGCCCTCCTCAGGAACCTAAGGAGGTTACTTGGCCGGAACCTAAATTCCCAACTCTCTTCTGATATTTTCCTTCTCTGATTTGGATTTTCTTTTCAATTTGCTTTCTACCCTCAACTCTCAGTACTCCCCACGGGCAGAGTTCCTACTCCTTGTGGAGGAACCAATGTAAGACAATTATCAAGTACAAAAGTTCTCAAAAATTAAACTGTCAATGATATTGTCAGCTGCCTAGCCCTTTTATGTGGCTTGTATATTACTCCCAGTGCTGAACTGCCTGTATGAGCTCTTCTTTTGCTCTTCTCCTCAGTTTGGATCAGTTAATCCACATCTCATCTCAGAGACAGGTTTCACCTTGGTCTATGACCTTTCCCTCTCCTTAATGGAGTTGCATAGATATGAATTCCTTACATACCTCATGCTTACACCTGTCTAATGATGTGAACCATAGGAAGAACACATTTGGGATGAACTAGAAATTAGTGTTTTCAACATATATTTAATGCAGAGATAGTTGGATTTTCTAAACATAAATCACATGCATTATTTTTACTAACATAATTATTGCAAACAGCATACAAACAATGCAAGTATTAGCTGTACTCAACTAATAACAGCTAATAATATATAATAACAACTGATAATAACGAACTGATAACATCTAAAAACATGGGTGGCTTGTGTGGGTAGCTACATAAAATTATTGTGGCTATTCTTATTTTATGGTCAATGAAGTCTTTAATTTCTTTACAAACTAATTCTGTGCTTTTGCCAGACCCCCATCAAACTAGTTTAATTTAGATACAAATCCCATTTTGTCCTGTTCAAAAATTATCTGCTTTCTATTTTCTCTAACCTCCACAATATAATTTCTTCTCTTTTTATATAGTCCAACAAGTTTTCATATCACTTTAGAATGCTTATTAGAGTCATAAAATATCTACCCTTTATTTAATATAAACTTGGTAATAGTATGATATTTAATTTTTATATATTATGAAGTAAGACTTATTTGCTGTTATATATGAGGAAGCTATAAAATTGGAGAGACAAAATGACTTGACCTAAGTCACCTGGTCAGACTGCAAAGGCCATACTCTTTTGGCTATCTGGTGCCCTTTCTCATAATCCTGGGCACTTAGTGCCTTCTTTATCCTGTTCTTTATATATCACGTATACTCACAGAGAGACAATTGCTACAAATTGTTCTTTAAGAGCTCGACTGGATATTTAAAAATGAAAGCACATGGGAATGGTAGTATGCTACCAGCCAGACAATACAAAGAGTAAGCTTAATCTTGTACTTCCCAAGGCATCACTTACCCTTATTAGAACCACTTTTAAATATCAACATATTTTGGGACCCTCCTACCTGACCATTCATTAAAGAATGAGAATATATGAGGCTAAAAACAAATATATATTCCATCACACCTTTACATAAGTTGTTATTGTATATTCTGTTTGGGACAAAAAGTGCACATATTAATATTTTAATTGTATGCATTATAAATGTTATAAATCATATACATTATACATGTATTGCATAAATGCATTATAATTATGCATATTATAATATATACATTAAAAAGTACATAAAACAAATATATGTATAAAAACTACAAAGTAGACATATATATTTAATATTTATGTATCTATACAAAATGTTTTTTTTTCTTCTATTGTCAATGTTAATTTTGCATGCCACTAAAAATAATCCTTATTTTTTCCCCTTTGCACTCTCCCATCCACTTCCTTAACAAACACAAACATACACACACACATACAAGAAAGGGCAAGCTATATTTTCTTTAAAAATTAAATAACCACTTGGTTAAGTTACAGGTATGCTTTCTTTAAAGATTATATGTTCCTCTCGTCAAGTCCACAGACTTTATGCACATATGTTTGTGTTCAATATATCATATCAGTTAGGATCTTCATGCTCTAAAAAAGAAACTCGGATTTAAATTGGCTTAAAGGTATATGCGATTTATGATCTCAAAAACAGTACATCTAGAGGAAGGGCAGATTTCAAGGCTGGTGATTCAGTGATTCAAAGATGTCAACAATGTCTATTTTTACATCTTTCATTCTGCTTTGCCCTGCAGTTGGCTCCTCTCATGATCAAGAGAAGACTGCAGCAGATCCTGACATTAAAGCAGACATGGTAGTATCTACAGGCATAAAAGAGACATTTTCATGAAATAGTTCATGAAATATATTGAAGAGCAAAATATATCATAAGAGCCCTCTAACTCATCTCTCAGGGCATCTCTTTGGCCAGAACCCAGTTGCATGCAACTCCTAAAGGAATAACTTTAAAGAGTAATAAGAGCACTGTGGTTGAGTTCAGGCCATTCAGAATTCACTTTTGGAACTCAGATAAGGCCACATTCCCCTGAGTCACATAAAGGAGAATTGGAAACCCTAAAAAACTGGGCTCTGCCTATATTTTAATTAGCCAAAGGGCTTCTGATGCAAAGTACCAGAAATGGATTCACTCTTATAAAAGGGATTTATTAGAGGTAAAAGCTTATAGTTCAAAGGCTGTGAAAAGTCAAACTCAAGGCACCATAAAAGGTGCTTTCTCACCAAAGTCAACTGCCTCGTAGTGCAGCAAGATGGCGAACCATCTCTGCCTTCCTCTCCGGGCTATACCGTCTCCAGGGGCTCAGCTGTGGGTAACCAGGCATAGGGATTGTCTCTAACCAGGCCTCCTCTCAGGCTCAGCTGCTTTGCTTCCTTCTTGAGTTCAGCTGCAGCTATCAGGCATATGGCTCATCTCTTCCTGGGCCTCAGCTCTTTGAGCCTCTCCTTTCTCTAACATAGCAGGATCAAATATGGTCAAGCTCCCTTTTCTTGTGTGTCTACATTTACATCAGACCCAGCAAGAGGGTGGAGACTCAACCAGAGTCATGTCTCACTGACGTAGTCCAATTTGAAGTAGTCTTACACCCACAGGAATGAATTTAGTTCAAAAATATAATCTTTCTCTTTTTGGGGATTCATAAAAGAATTTCAAACTGCCACAGCTACCAAGAAAGAATTGCAAAGTAGAGATTTTATTTATATTTTAACAGTTAAATGTAACTGATTGCGGGGGTGGTGGTGGTGATTATTTGAAAATAAATTAATAGAAAGCCTATTCTAGAATATTTTCTCCTTCTGAAAAGAATTAAAGCATCAGAAGTGATAAAATCTGGATAGATGCAAAAGAGTATCTTTTTCCTTTTTTCACTCAGAGAAATCCCAAGCTCCCAAGAGCAACAACGCATTTACTTGTTTGTTAACTCCTATACAACACAAACATATAAACTGGTTTAGAATACTAGATAGCAATGAGGATAATAAGCAAAGTTCAATATTTTTTCTAGTTTTTCTATCTTTAGCCTGAACATATATTCTGAAAGTACTTGCAATAGTTTACACGGTTCCACATACAGCTGTTATCAATTGGATATGGAGTTACTTTTATTTTGTTTCTGTTTGTTTTAAATTAAATTTTGTATGATCCTTGCTGATTAAATTTATTTTTAAGCTGGATAAAGCTTTAGCATAGCTTGAGAACACAAAACTACACACAAATGTATAAGCTTACATATATTGTTGGGTGTATCATTAAATTATTCCTTTACATTACTCAATAATACTTCAATGCATCCATATTACACAATTTGTTTATTCATTTTCTGATTGCTGGACTGTTGTGTTCTGTCCAATATTTGGCTACTAATGCTTTATCTTACTTCTCTCCATGGGCCATTGTTTCCTGATTCTTTTAATGTATTGTAATTTTTGTTGCACACTGTACATTTTGATATTTTAATGTGTTATCTTTGGAATTTAGTCCCTGTTTCAGATTTCTGGGCTGCTGTAGCAATTATCATACAACATGGTGGCTTACTTGACTAGAATTTATTGGCTTATGGTTTCAAGGCTTGGAGAAGCTCAAAATCAAGGTGTCATAAAGGCAATGCTTTCTCCCAAAGACTGTGGCATTCTAGGGCTGACTGCAAGCAATCCTTGCTTCTTACCTTTCCTGTCACATGGCAATGCACATGGTGGCCTCTTTTGGTTTCTCACTTCTCTTCTAACTTCCATTGGTTTTCAGCTTCTGGCTGCTCCCTCTGGGTTTCTCTTTCTCATGTCTGAATTTCATTCTGCTTTTAATGGACTCCCTTAACAGGATTAAGACCCATCTTGATTGAGTTGGGCCACACCTTAACGGAAGTAACCTCATCAGAAGAACTTATTTATAATGGGTTCACACTCACAGGAATGGATTAAGTTTAATGTCCTGGTTTAAGACTTTTTTGGACCCTAGAAAATTATGTTCTTAAGCTAACCCATACTTGTACATATAAGCCTATTTTACGCAGTAACTTTTGGTTAGATTCAGTTAAGGGACCTTTTGATTAGAGCATTTTGATTCTATCATTTTTATTAGATCACTTTAGGGCCTTAGATTGAGCTATGTCAGTGAAGCATGACCCAGGTTGGGTCTCAGCCCTCCTGCTGGAGTCTTGTATAAGCAGAGAACTGATAGCAGAAACACAGAGAGAAAGAGAGCTGCAATTTTTACCCAGCCAGATGAGGGAGACACCCTGAGAGGCTGAAAGAGAAACCAGAGGCTGGAATCAGCAGAAAATCCCAAACCTGAGGAGACATGGCTCAGGGCGAGACGAGCCATATGTCTGATTGACCACAGCTGAGCTCAGGGAGAAAGTGAGCCTGGAGGAGAAGGCAGAGATCAACTACTATTTTGATTTGCCACTTGGCAGGAGTCCAGTATCACCAGAGACTGGCCTTTGGTGAGAACACATTTCTGCTGATGCCTTAATTTGGACATTTTCACAATCTCAGAACTGTTAGATTTTACCATAATAAATTTCCTTTATAAAAGCCAACACATTTCTGGTATTTTTTTATTGGCAGCTTTTAGCAAACTAAAACAGTTAAGAACATATTCTTTTGGGGTACATACTCCAAATCACCACAGTCACTGACACATCTCTTCCTTAAGCTTTTATCTAGCTAGTATTATGACAGAGATTTTTTTGAATGCCAAGAGCTAGCAAAAAAGAAAGAAAGAGAGAAAGAGAGAGAGAGAGTGAGAAAATAAACACCTTTTCCAGTCTTTGCAGATTGGCCTGCAAGTGCCTAACAATGAGTATTAAAAACAACCTTAATGGGAAACGGATGTGGCTCAAGAGGTTCGGCGTCCGTCTACCATATGGAGAGACCAGGGTTCGATCCCCGGTACCTCCTGGTAAAAAAAAAAAAAACAAACAACCTTAAGAAAAAGTTTAGGATCCTCCCATGTCCTTTCTAGAGCATATGTCTTGTCCTGGGTATGTGCACATGACCTTGCAAAATCCCCCATTTACACAGATCTGAATAACCCTATTCTTCTAGGATAAGGTTTCCTCCCATGCCTGGTGTTGATGGATTTTCTCTAGGTTCTTGACTATGTTACAAAAAAAGAATTTTAAGTACATGCCAGTTTAGTTAGGCCAGTAGTTTATTAAGGAACTGAGAGAAGAGAAATGGGGGAAAATAACAGATTATTGGTACCAGGTATCCTTGTGGGTTGGTCCATGCAGAGAGAGGAAAAGGGCTAAAAAGGGGTAAAAAGGGCTGATTTACATACTACAAGTCCTGATTACAGATAACAAGTCCCCAAGTGTACTTGCATGCTAATCTGGGCAGGGAGAGCAAGGGCAAAACAGAGATAGAATCCCAGAGTATCTCACTACCCTCTTATGATTATTGTTTCTTTGTATATCATTTTTTGGAAACATCTGTACAAATCTTTTTTCCCATTTTATTTGGGTAGTTTTCTGTTTTACTTTAAATCTGGAGGAGTGTATTATATAGAGCAGATACAAATATTTGTCAAATAAATGTAATGTGAATGGTTCTTCTAGTCTGTGGCTTATCTATTTTCTTTTTTCCATAAAATACCTTTATTACTGGAATATTTGATTTCTAGGCAAATAAGACTTTGCAAGAAATCAAGTTGAATTTAAATTATAACAAAATTAATAAAAGTAAGTTTTACAATTGGAATATTTTTAAACAACATAAAAAAGTAGGCAAAAATTGATGAAAAAGTATTAAATTAAGTGTTTTTTTATGGATTTTCTTAGAGAGCAATGAAAAGATGTATACATCTAATTGGAAGAAGAAATTCAAAGCATAGATAAGTGAGTTACAAGGAAATGAGTAATTTTCAAAACTTCAACGATCTATTTTACAGTTATTTTTCTATACAAAGAACTTAGAAACGTCTTATTAGAACAAAGAACTTTTATTAGAACAAAAACCTTCTTATTTGAAGTCTTACCATCACAAATCAATTTATCACACTTTTGTAACTTCCTACACTTACATCCCCTGAATTGTCATTACTGATAAGGTTTCTAATACTTAGGATTCTTATAAAGAAAATAAAAAATAATAATTATAGGTAATGGGAAATGGACTCACGATATCATGAAAAGTAACTGAATGTGTGTACTTTTCAGTTTATGAATATATTCAAATTAATTTATATAATCAACTTTTCAAATCTAAAATAGCCAATTATCTCAAAAGCACAAAGAAAAGTTATCCATCTTGACTATTTGATATAGTGTTTTGATGTTATTTGATATTCTACTTGTATCAAGTTTTAATAGACGACCAAATTTAGAAAGATATTAGTGCACATGTACAGTCCTGATAAACAAATTATTAGTGAAGAAGAAAATAGTTTTAGCTTTAGTTTTAAAAATAGGTACAAATCAAATAAGTCCTAAAATGTTTCATTCTCCAGGCAGCTAACATCTATGAGTGCATCTGCAATCCATATAAACGGTTGCATGAAGAGATGGTGAAATAGACATAGGAGATCAATTGAATTAGGTGATTCAGATTACATGTGCATTACTCACATTTCTTTTTTTTTAGGGAAATACATTTTTGGCATCTCAAAGAAAACTCTTTTTTTTTCCATATGGTTTTATACTAAACTGAACAAGAATTGATTTAGATAAGATATGTCTATCTAAGACTCTGGAAATGTCATTTAAATGTCAAAATTTCTCTACTTAAAATGATTTAGATAAGGGTATACTAGAAGTAAGAGGATTAAAGCTAACTTAATTCAAGTAATTTATTAATCATAATTTCTGAAGAAGGAATAAATTTGAATTAGAGATAATTTCACGTGATCGCAACAAACAATCTTAGAAACAAGCATTTGAAACTTTTGAGGGATTGAATTTATGTTACAATAATAACACTTTGATTTGTTTTCCTCTTAAAGTGTGCTTTTAAGATAGAAGTCTATATTAATTAACTAGGTAAAAGTATGACTCAACATTTGAATCAACCCCTATTCTTCCTCACAAGTATAATTATTTTTCTGCCTATATTTGAAAGATAAAATATGCTTAATATTTCCTGGCAAGTTCGTCATCACACTTTTGTTTGATTTGGGTTTTATTTTCTTCTCTTAAATGCATAAATCACCCAGCTTATTAGTTAGAGGAGTCCTTTCATGTTTTCAATCAACTTTCAGTTTGAAATCTCTGAAAATGAATCAGGCCTACTTCTGAAGATTTTTAAAAATATTCTCCTGAAAGAGCATTTAGCAATGCTGCCTTTTGAGAAAAATGCCTAACTGAAAAATGTGTGCCTTAGTACTTTAGAATGTATGTGATGAAAACCTGGCCTTCCTCAAAGATTTGCCAAATGTCTACTGTCATGTTCAGAGTTCGAAAACACTGATTGATGCCATTGCCAGGACTTTTCATTAGAATATTAACATATAATACTTAGGGTGTCATAAATAACTGTAATTGAAATCTACCCAACTTATATACATCCCAAACTGATAGTCACCAATTGTGATTTTGAGTCAGGCAGAGAAATCTAGGAACTAAACATAGTTCTCCACAATTCATTTTAAACTTAAGATTAGTATATTATGTTTGCCTTCCACATTCTAACTTTTTTTCTAATTTTTTTTAATGAAGGTCAATTCTAATTTTTTAAATGAAGGTTAAAATTATAGATGTTAAACCTTAGAAAACTTTAATGGTAATCTAGCAGGATTTCTGAACAAGCTTTGTAGAGTCCTGTGGCTAAGACTTCAGTGCTCTGGGACGTAGATAAACCAGTATGGAATAGAAGGCAAAGAAGAAAACTATAGACCTTCTTCCTGGTTTTAACTAGATAAGTGACTCTTTCTACATAAAGCATTTCCCTGGCAAAATGTCAAACAGAGTTTGAAAACCTAGTCCAGTGGCTTGCCACCTGGCTGCATATTGAGATCACCTAGGAAATTACAAAAAAAAAAAAAAAAATTCATGTCTGGCTCCCTGTCTCAGAGGTTAAAATTTAATTGGTCTTAGGTGTGACCCAGACATCTCCCAGAAACCCTGACACCTACACCCTCCATGACATAGGAGCTCAGAGTCTAATATCAAAACAAAACAAAAGAAAACAACAAGCTTCCTCCATGTGTGTCAGAAAGGATAGAGAGTATCTAGGTTTAGCACTACTGCTTGAACTGGGAAAATGCCCATGGGTGGCCCCTGAGCATCTTCCCTAATCTTTCCCTGAAAATAACAACAGCCCCTATCAACTCCAGAGAATGGGCTGGCCTCTTTGCTCCAAAACACCTACCCTTCCTTATGATGGAGGTAGAGTTGTAATAAGTATAAAAATTTCCATCAATTCTTGTGTCCCAGGAGTAGAGGTGGGAAAAAGACAAGGAGATAATCCAAATATAAATAATCCAACATAAAGGATATTTCTATGGATTACAATATGTGAAATTATTCCATTTATATTTCATATTATTATCTGGTATATTTTATTCTGCTACCTGTTAGACTTCTCACCAACTAAGCTTTTTACATTGTCTAATCCCATTTTTCTCTTTGTAAAATGGAAAGTTTGAATTCATCTCTATTTTCTAAACTCATTTCAATTTTGCATTTGTGTGTGTGAGCACATTGTTTTGTGTGTATTATGTTTGTGACATTTGCATAATTCCTTCAAATCTCTCTGGTCTTACTTGAAAAAGAAAGAGATCAGTTCTCTTTTCGGACTGCATATTACAAATATATTTTGATCTATTTTCTTAATAAGTGTCTTAATTCAGGTGCTTGCTTTGCCTCTGAAAGCCTGGTTTAGATTTTTCCCATGGAGTATTAAATAGTGCAAAGTCTTCGAAGTTTCTCAGAGAAAACTAAGTGCAGGTGAAGGCAGCCTGAGCACAGATTCACTCATGATTGAGCCTGGACATGTAAACTCACTTACAATCAAGCTGCCCCAAGTAAGTGCTGACCTCCCACATCTGCCCAACACACCCTCATCATGGTAGTGTGAATACATTTGATCACTGCTGATTCCTAAAATAAATAATTTGTTTTAACACACTTCCTATGAGTTATTGTTATATTTAGTAGTAATTGACTTTTGTAATCATACAGTGTATATTATTAAAATAAATTAAATTACTTGGACACATGTTTTTCCATAAGCTTATTCCTTTCTTTCTGGTAACCAAAAAAGGATAAAGGGATGTTAGATGTGTACCAGTAACTCATTGGGTTTCTGTGGGATTAGCTTTAGCTATAGGAATGACTTATTTTTTTTTTAACCACTAAACTTTTTCTTATCTATAGTCCTGGTCACAGATGAATGTGCCCTTTCTGTCTTCCAAACTGGACTACTGTGAGGAATTCTAATCAAAGGTTTCTTGAAGAGCTACTTATAAGTTTCCAGAGTCGCAACCAGGATGAGCACAGGGGAGAGCTTGTTAACTGCCTCTGATTGCTAACAATGTGAGCCCTGAGGGAACAGTGAGAAGTTCTGTCTCTGAATAATGCCTCCAGCTATGTAAACCCCCCAAGGTGCTTTATTTGATATTAATGACTGAATCAAAACTTATTTACTGAAAATCCTCTTTCAATCACTTAAAAATGCAGAATTAAAAAACTTTTTTAAAAGCTCTTACCATTTTATTAAAAATCAGCGTCAGCTCAATTCAAAGATAAAGGTAAGTCCAAATATGTTCCTCTATGAATTTTTTTGTTTAACCACAGTGGCTGATAAGTTTCTATATGAACTCTTAAGACAAAAAAATAGCTATACTCTTAGTCTAATTAACATTAAATATTGATCTCTTTGAAGTATACACATATATACTTATTCGAATAAATAAATACATATAATAAACACAAATTTCAGAGTCAAAATGATAGCTTCAAGTGACAGAATTTAATGATATTAGTTATGATACTTCATGGTATAGTTGTCCCTTTGAAGCCAGTTGAAATCATAGTGCACAGACCATAAAGCTACAAATTTATAGCCTATGTCTTGCTTATCCTTTCCTTGAATGAGGAGATGAATACAAAAGTAGAGCCTTTTCCCTAACAAATATTTTTACTGGGCTACTAAAAAGAAGCCATAGACAGAATGGAGTTTCATCTCCACTCACATGCCTTACACTCTGATGCTAATGATCATAGCAATGTCCAAAAGGTCAGCAGTAAGAGACAGGAGAATAAGAAGTTAATGTCCTGAATGAAGGAAAAAAATGAATAAGTGGGTCCTGAACACTCAAATTGTTACTTTAGGTAGCTGTATTTGAGCATACCTATATAGTATCTGTTCAAAGAATGAGGTAAAAGTTAACAAAGTATAACAAGGTGATTAATGTTTCTAAATATGCAAGGTTATGAATCTTGCTGTTCTTCTGAAGTGAAGAAAGTATTCTAATCCATTAATATACTACTATCTAGAACTTGCAACATTAATCTAAAGATATTGGTTACCAGAGGTTCTGAGCGGAGGCAGAGGGAAGAAAGGATGGAACATAGGACACTTTTAGGGCATTGCAATTGTTCTGAATGATATTGCAATGACAGATACAGGCCATTATACACTTTGTCAAAACATATAAAATTGTACCATGCAAAGTGTAAACCATAATGTGAACTATAGACCATGGTTAGTAGAAATGCTTCAACATTTATTCATCAATTGTAACAAATGTACCACATTAATGAAAGATGTTACGAAGAAGAGAAAATGTGGGATGGGGAGGGGTATATGGGAATCCCCTACATTTTCTATGTAACTTTGCTGTAATCTAAAACTTCTTTAAAAATAAAGTTAGAAAAAAAGAAAGTAAATGTATTAGTCAGGATTCTCTCAGAAAACAGAATCGTCAGGAGATATCTGTCAATAATATGAGATTTTATAAGAGACTCTCACACAACCATGGGGATGCACAAGCCCAGGTTCCGCAGGCAGGCTGCAAACCAGCGCCTCTGGTGAAAGACCAATGAAAGGTCCTTGAGGAGTTTCTGGGAGAAGTTGGCTGTCCAAAGACCAGCTGGGAAATTCTCTCTGAATGTTGAAATCACTTCCCCTTTTAAGGCATTCAACTGATTGGATAAAAGCATCATCCATTACTGATGCAATCTTCCTGATTGATGTAATCAGCCATCCACACAGTAAACTCACTGGTGACCAAAGTCCATAAATGCTCTTGTATTACAATTAGCCCAGGGCTTGCTTGACCAAACACCTGGACACAATTACCTGGCTGAGTTGACACATTAGCCTAACCATCACAGTCCACCCCTTGTCAACTTGGCAACCATACACATTACCTTAAACCATACTTATTCTCTAAGTAATAACAGTAATAGACAAGCATACATATATATTTCTGCCTAACAATGTTCAACTCACATGCATACAACCAGAAATGCATTAATTCCCTACAGAATAGGGTGCAAGTCCTTCGGTAGTATTCACTCTTAAACTTGACATCCTTAAATATTATGTCATGAAATGAATACAATTTTCATATGATAGGGGAAAAGCTTGGGGAAGAAAATGAAATTTGTTTTGTGTACATATACGATCATACTCAAAAAGAAACAAGGAAGAAGGGTTCATGACTACTACAGTTCTCGTTTCTGTAACTTGTCACGTGGTCAAAATTCATATTTATCACTACCTTCTTCCACTACCCATTCCATGCCTCCATTACCCTCAGCAAGCACTTCAGCTGGCTGTGGTTCTTTGCATGGTAGGGTGACCCAAACTTTCATTCCTGAAGATTCTGGGCCATTGTTAGTCCTGCTTGGATTGGTTTGTTAAAATTTTCCATTGACTTTAATCACAGGGCAAGGCAGCACTAGAAGACGCCCTAGAGGATCTCCTATATTCCAGGCAAACTCTTCTTTACCTGCATTATGTAGATGTAGTCCTATTTCCCCTTGATAATCAGGATCAATCACCCCAGCCAGTACAGTAATTCCCTTTTCACATGTTGATTCACAGGTAAGAGGAACCCAAAGTAGCCAGGTGGCAGTCTTAACTTCCAGTTCAATGGAATCATTGTTGTATTCCCTGGTGGCAGCACTCCTCCTTTTGGGACTAAAACCTGTAGACCAGCAGAACTTAAGGATGCAGGGACAGGAAGCAAAACTTTTCCTAGTGGGTTACTAGGGGTAATAGTGAGTGGTGCCACTCCCATTTCCTCCCCTTGATTCCTGGTTATGGGAGAAACAGCACCATAGAGTGGATGCTGATTTAGAGCATACCCAGCCTCCTGGAGAACATTGCCCCAGCCCTGCAAGGTATTGTCACCTAGTTGGCATCATAATTGAGTCTTCAAAAGGCCATTACACCATTCTATTAATCCAGCTGCTTCAGGGTGATGGAGAACATGGTAAGACCAGTGAATTCCATGGACATGTGCCCATTCCCACACATCATTTGCTGTGAAATGGGTTCTTAGATCAGAAGCAATGCTGTGTGGAATGCCATAGCAGTGGATAAGGCATTCAGGAAGTCCATGGATGTTAGTTTTGGCAGAAACATTGCATAAGGGGAAGGCAAACCAATATCCAGAGTATATGTCTATTCCAGTTAAAACAATGTGCTGCCCCTTCCATGATGGAAGTGGTCGAATGTAACCAACCTGCTGCCAGGTAGCAGGCTGATTACCTTGGGGAATGGTGTCATATCAGGGACTGAGTTTGGGTCTCTGCTGCTGGCAGGTTGGGCACTCGCTGGTAGCTATAGTAAAGTCACCCATGGTGAGGGGAAGTCCATGTTGCTGAGCCCATACATAACCTCTATCCCTACCTCCATGGTCACTTTGTTCATGAGCTCATTTGGCAATGACAGGAGTGGCTGGGGAAAGAGGCTGAGCATTAGCCACAGAGCGGGTCAACTTATCCACTTGATTATTAAACTCTTCCTCTGCTGAAGTCACCCTCTGGTGAGTATTCATGTGGGACGCAAATATGTTCATGTTTTTTACCTACTCAGAAAGGTCTATCCACATACCTCTTCCCCAAACATCCTTGTCACCAATTTTCCAATCATGTTCCTTCCAAGTCCCTGACAATCCAGCCAAACCACTAGCAACAGCCCATGAATCAGTGTACAAATGCACTTTTGGCCATTTCTTCTTCCAAGCAAAATGAACAACCAGGTGCACTGCTCAAAGTTCTGCCTACTGGGAGGATTTGCCCTCACAATTATCCTTCAAGGATGTCCCAGAAAATGGCTGCAGTGTCGCAGCTGTCCACTTTCAGGTGGTACTTGCATAGCGTGCAGAACCATCTGTAAACCAGGCCCAAGTTTTCTCATCCTCAGTCAACTGATTGTAAGGGACTTC
Organism: Tolypeutes matacus; assembly: GCA_026826555.1. Classification (NCBI taxonomy): domain Eukaryota; kingdom Metazoa; phylum Chordata; class Mammalia; order Cingulata; family Chlamyphoridae; genus Tolypeutes; species Tolypeutes matacus. Next base: position 2,011,788 of record JAKSZT010053770.1, on the reverse strand, counting down.
CCAAGAGGCCAAAGCTTTGGGCTGGGAAAGAGAAAGTAACATGGCAGGGGTGGTGACCATATGGCATTTGGGCCACTTCCTCATGTAACTTACTTGTGCCTTCAGGACCCGCTTGAGCCGTATCTCATATATACCACTTCCAATTTATTATGGAGTGCTGCTCTGCATGCCCAACTTTATGGTTTGGTGGGTCAGACAATGCCCAGCTCATGACAGGTAACTCAGGTCTCATGGTAACTTGATGGCCCATGGTTAAGCATTCAGTCTCTACTAAGACCCAGTAGCAGGCCAAAAGCTGTTTCTCAAAAGGGGAGTAGTTATCCGTATAGGATGGCAAGGCTTTGCTCTAAAACCCTAAGGGTCTGCATTGTGATTCCTCTATAGGGGCCTTCAAAAGGCTCCAGACAACATCTCTATTTGTCACTGAAACTTCCAGCACCATTGGATCTGCTGGATCATATGGTCCAAGTGGTAGTGCAGCTTGCACAGCAGCCTGGACCTGTTGCAGGGCCTCCTCTTGTTCTGGTCCCCAATAAAACTAGCAGCTTTTCTAGTCCCTTGGTAAATGGGCCAGAGTAGCATACCCAAACGAGGAATGTGCTGTCTCCAAAATCCGAAGAGGCCAACTAAGCATTGTGCCTCTATTTTGGTCGTAGGAGGGGCCATTTACAACAGCTTATCCTCTACTTTAGAAGGGATATCTTGACATGCCCCACACCACTGGACATCTAGAAATTTCACTGAGGTGGAAGGACCATGCATTTTTGTTGGGTTTATCTCCCATCCTCTCTCACGCAAATGTCTTACCAATAAATCTACAGTCCTTGCTACTTCTTGCTCAGTAGTTCCTATCAAAATGATATCATCAATATAATGGACCAGTGTGATGTCTCATGGGAGGGAGAGACAATCAAGGTCCCTGTGGACAACATTATGACATAGGGCTGAAGAGTTGATATACCCCTGAGGAAAGACTGTGAATGTATACTGCTGGCCTTGCCAGGTGAGAGCAAACTGTTTCTGGTGGTCATGGCAATTGAGAAAAAAGTGTTTGACAGATCAACAGCTGCATACCAGCTACCAGGGGAAATGTTGATTTGCTCAAGCCATGATACCACATCTGGGACAGCAGCTGCAATTGGAGACACCACCTGGTTAAGTTTACGATAATCTACTGCATCCTCCAAGATCCATCTGTTTTCTTCACAGGCCAAATAGGAGAGTTGAATGGAGATGTGATGTGAATCACCACCCCTGCATCCTTCAGATCCTTCATGATGGCACTAATCTCTGCAATCCCTCCAGGAACTCGGTATTGCCTTTGGTTTGCTATTTTCTAGGTACAGGCAGTTCTAGTGGCTTCCACTTGGCCTTTCCAACCATAATAGCCCTCACTCCACAAGTCAGAGATCCAATGTGGGGATTCTGCCACTTACTGAGTATATCTATTCCAATTATGCATTCTAAAACTGAGGAAATAACCACAGAATGGGTCCAGGGACAGACCTGAGCTAAAACTCCATCAATCACCTGACCTCCATAAGTCCCTACTCTGACTGGTGGACCATAGTAACATTTTGGGTCTCTTGGAATTAATGTCACTTCTGAGCCAGTGTCTAATAATCCCTGAAATGTCTGATCATTTTCTTTTCCCCAATGCACAGTTATTCTGGCATTTTCCTTGGGGAAAGATGGGAGGAAGATTAACAGTATAAATTTTTGGCAGTTTAACAGGATCCTTCCCCAAGGGGACCTGGCCGTCTCCCCATTCAAGGGGCTCTGGGTCTGTAAACTGTCTCAAGTCTGGGAATTGATTAAGGGGCCGTGATTCTCTGCATCTGTAATTTAGGATTTTGTTCACTTGAGCTAGAACTCTTCTGCTTATACAGATCCAGAAGAAACTTAGTAGACTGCCCATGTATTTCACTTCTAGGTACCCCATGATCTATTATTCAACACCATAACTCCATGCGACTCTGACTATTCTGAGTGCTGCTTTGAATCTGCCTTTCATTGTGGTAGCCACGCCCACCTTGCCTTTGGCGATTAACTGCCAATGCTTGACTTTTACTGGACCAAGATCCAGTCATCTCCATGATGTTTAAGGATTCCAATTCCATTACAGCCCTCCCTACAGTAATATCTGGACTATAGAGTAGAGCAACCACAGAGCTCTTCAGAGAAGATGGGGTTAGTCTTACAAATTTATTTCTCACAGTCCTGATTAAAGGTGTGTCCTCTGGACATTCCTGGGGTGGGTGGGCAGGTCTCAAATGGTAAATCCATTCTAGCATTCCAATCTCTCTAAGCCTTTGAATCCCCACGTCTACTGTATACCAGGGCAAATCAGGCATCTCAACCTCAGACATGCTAGGCCATCTTTTGGTTCATGATTCAGTCAGCCACCCAAACAAACTGTTAGAGACCTTTCTAACCCCTCAAGCTACAGTGTTGAATACAGAATTTCTGCTTAGTGGGCCAATATCAATAAATTCAGCCTGATCCAACTTGATATTCCTTCCACCATTATCCCATACCCTTAGTATCCATTCCCACACATATTCCCTTGATTTCTGTCTATATAAGTTGGAAAACTCAAGCAGTTCTCTCAGAGGTTAGCGTACTTCCTCATGGGTCACACTTTGTATTTCACCTTTGGGGGCTTGTTGTGATTATAGTCTAGTAATGGGTCTCAAAGACAAGACGGGGGGTGGGGATGGGTAAGGAGAGGGATTAGAAATGTCTTATAAACTACCGACCTCTGAGCACTCCTTTACATTTTCTTCTGGTGAGACAGGATTAATTTCTTCAGGCAGGGGTTGGAAGGCAGATCCTCATAGCAGACTGGAGGTTGGGCAGTGCATGCTGGAGTTTGGCTCGTACCTGCCTGAGGGCTGGGAGGAGGTCTAGACACCCTGGGGCAGACCAGAGGCTGGGCAGTGCAGGCTTCAGTTTGGCTGTACCTACCTCAGGGCTGGAAGGAAGTCTGGACTCCCTGGGGCAGGCTGGAGGCTGGATGATACAAGGTTGGCAAGGTGTGGTCTCCACAGGGCAGGCCAATGCAGATTTACCTGGTAAAGTCTCAGCAGAATTTAGGGTTCCAATGTCCCCACCAATATTATCATCATCCCATATGTCTCCATCCCTGTTCTAGGGTTTCCACTCCTTTCCAATCAATGCCTTCACTTTAATTGCAGAAACCCTGCAGGGTTGAGATTTTAGTTTCTTCTGTAATTCTGATACTCCTACAATGAGAGTCTGGGTTTGATTCTCAGATATCTCAAGTCTGTGGCTACAGGAGACAAGCTTTTCTTTCGGGGCACACATAGCAACTTTCACATCATTCATGTGGCATTTAAGTTTCAAACTTGAAGATTTTAGCTCGTCTCTTTATTTTGTAACTCTATCCAGAGTATCTAGGAGGAGCCAGCCAACATCATTATACCTTTTGGCTCAACAAAAGTCTGTTAAGGTGTTGAAAACACTCTCACCCAGATCCTTGCTTCTTATAAGCATGGAAGTAGGGGAATCCAGTGATGCTATTTTGCGTATCTCTGTTGCCAGCTCACACCATGGACTGTTAGCAACCTCTTCATTATTGGAAAGGAAGTCATAAGTACCCTTGAGTCCAATTGGCTTAGAGAGCCAATTACAAAACTCCCAGAACCACCTCAGACATCCCATGTTTAAGACTCTGTTCCTCAAGAACCAATCTCAGTACCATGCTGTATTAGTCAGGGTTCTCTCGGGAAACAGAATCAACAGGAGATATCTGTCAATAATATGAGATTTTATAAGATTCTTTCACATGACCATGGGGATGCACAAGTCCAGGTTTCACAAGCAAGCTGCAAACCGGGGCCTCTGATGAAAGTCCAATGAAAGGTCCTTGATGAGCTTTTGGGAGAAGTTGGCTGTCCAAAGACAAGCTGGGAAATTCTCTCTGAATGTTGAAATCACTTCCCCCTTTAAGGTATTCAATTGATTGGATAAAAGCATCACCCATTACTGATGCAATCTTCCTGATTGATGCACATGTAATCAGCCATCCACACGGTAAACTCACTGGTGACTGAAGTCCATAAATACTCTTGTATTACAATTCACCCAGGGATTGCTTGACCAAACACCTGGATACAATTACCTGGCCAAATTGACACATTAGCCTAACCATCACAATAAGGATAGAATAAAATTGAAAAAAAAATAATAATAATCCATGAAACTGCATGACACAATGAACCCTAAGTTAAACCATGGGCTATAGTTAATAGCACAATTATAAAACTGTTCTTTCATCAATTGTAACAAATGTACCATGTCAATCCAAGGTGATATATACAGGGAAATACCAATCCTGTATTTTATGCATAACTTTTCTGTAAACCTGCAACTTTTCTAATCAAAACTACAGGAAAAAATGGATTCACATCTAAATGTCATTTGATTGGGGACCAGAACATTTTGTAACCTTGTATTTTAATTGTTTTTCTTGTATAATTGAGTAAACTAAAAATCAGAGAATTCTGTAGTTATAAATTTTATACTTCTAATAAGTACCAGGTTATTGATTCAAACTTATTTTAAACTGCATTTATAAAAACTTTATTATATAAATATATTGCATTTATGATAATCATACAGTAACAATGGTGAAAGTTGGGTATTCAATATTAAAGATATTGGCAAAGGGAAAGTATTAAAGATAGTTGAATTGGGAGGAGTTGGAATTGTCCCTCATGATATTACAGTGACAGATACAGGTCATTATACATTTTGTCAAAACCTATAAAATTGTGCGGGACAAAGTGTAAACTATAATGTAAACTATAGTCCATGGTTAGTAACAATGCTTCAATATGTGTTCATCAGTTGTAACAAGTGAACCACACAAATGAAAGAGGTTGTTAATGGGGGAAAGTAGGAGATGGGGGTGGGGTATATGGGAATCCTGTATATTTTATGTAACATTTATGTAATCTAAAGTTTCTTTAAAAATAAAATAAAATAACAATAGGTGAATTGGGAGTTAAGAGAACTTGTCCATAAAATTGCAACTGAAAGTCATGACAAATGTACTGAAATTCTCACATCTTGTCTAGTAGGTAGAGCCCCACTGAGAAATGTGTATCTTTGAGCTGTATGGGATGGAAATATAAGGGTACCGGGCTAGATTCCCCAGAGAGAAGTGTGAAGGAGTGAAGAGAATGTGTTGCTAAGAATCTAGGAATCTGGATCTCATTAGAGTGTTTTGGGGCTCAAGACAGGTTTCAGTCTAAATTGGTGAAATTCTGATATATATATTTAGGAAGCTATTTATGTGAAACCTGACCATTGGGAATTAGGAACATATGAAGCAAATATACATACTGTAAATTTTGCAATGTGTAAAACATTTGATGAATTCTTTTCCTCATAGGCTTTGGATTGTAAAAGCCCAGAAAATTACCATAGGAGTGACAAAGTACTTGATAGAGATGCTTAGTCTTCAGATAGTAATTTGTTAATGAGAGACAATGGAATTTCAGATATACTTATGTGGTAGAGACACATTATATGGACTATTGTGGTGGTTTGAAACAGTATGTATCCCAGAAAAACATGTTCTTAACTTTAATACATTTCTGTAGGTGTGAACCCATTGTAAGTAGGGCCTTTTGATGAGATTACTTCAGTTAAGGTATGGCCCACTTCAATCAGGATGGGTCTTAATCCATTATTGAGGGCCTTTATAAGCACAGTGAAATTTTAGAAAGACAGAGAGCCACAGAGGGAGCAGCCAGAAGTTGACATTCACCAGAAGAAACCTGAGACGCCAGGAGAGGTTGCCATGTGCCATGCCACACGACAAGCTAAGGACCAAATATTGCCAGCAGCCAGCCCCAGAATGCCAGAGTCTTGGGGAAGCTATTGCTTTGAAGATGCCTTGATTTGGATTTTTTCCCAGCCTCAAACTGTGAGCAAATAAATTCTCATTGTTTAGCCTGACCCATTTCATGGTATTTACTTGCATAGTCTAGGAAACTAAAATAGCTATTGTATTAGTCAGCCAAAAGAGGCACTGGTGCAAAGTACCAGAAATCTGTTTGTTTTTATAAAGGGTATTTATTTGGGGTAAAAGCTTATAGTTACGAGGCTTTAAAGAGTCTGACTCAAGGTACCATAAGAGGTACTTTCTCACCCAAGTCAGTTGCCATGCTTTAAAGTAATATGGCGGAGCTGGTCTCTCCTTCCTTCTTCCTCTTAAGGTTCCACAAGCCCAGCTTCTTCTGATCGTAGCTGTAGTCTGGAATCAGATTTGTTTCTTTCCAGGCTTCCTCAGCTCAGGTGCTCTGTTCTCTTCAGCTGCAAACTGTCCAGTAAACGGCTCATCTCTCTTCTCGGGGCTGCAGGATCAAAGTTCTCTCCTCTGCCGCATCTATGGAGCTCTCTTTCTTCCTGTTCCTTCTTCTGTGTGTCTTCTTGAGTGAGTGTCTGTTTATATAGCCCACCAAGGGGGCGGGGACTTAAACTGAGTTACATCTTACTGATGTGGTCAAATCAAAGCCCTAATTTTAACATAATTTAATCAAAGCCATCTCAGCTGAATTTAACACAATCAAAGGGTATCACGCCCACAGGAACAGACCAGTTTACAAACATAATCTCTCTTTTTGGAATTCATAAATAACCTCAAGCTGCCACAGCTATAAACTGTTGATTCCCCAAAAAGGTCACTGGAAAAACTTCTTGGTCAAAGTTAAGCTTATTAGATTTACTACAATAAGAAAGACTACAACCTTGATAAAATCTTAGTGGTCTCAAAATGGGAAATTATGTAATTTCCTGGGCTGAGTAATTTTAAGGTAAGTCTTGCAAGGCTATAAATTGGCAGAATTTGGTAGCATTTAAGATATAATAATAATTTTGGATTGGTGAGCACATAGAAGCAAGAGTCTTGAAGCACATCTTGATCAGCAAGCTGGTAGTCTTATGAGTAATCTGTTCAGTTCATACATAGTCCTATCTTCTAAAAAAAAAAGGTGTTTCCTGGAGCAAGCATCTGAATTGATTTTGCTTGGTTCCAGCATCTTTTAACACAAGGATTCATCTTGAGTTCAATCCAACTAGCCTTGTGAGACTCAAAGAGAGAGATACAAAGAGGGGGCGAAAGGAGGAGAGACAGAAACTGAAAGAAAGCATGAGATTAAATTATAATTTAATGAATGTGGACAGTGTCAAAGTAAAAACTGCACTAGACAATGTGAAACAGGCAAGGATGACTTTATTCATAGATAACATGTTAGTGAAAAGAGAGTAAATTCAACTCTGTTGAAACAAAGGACCATAAGCTTTTTTAGGGCTGGGTGTGGATTAGTGAAAAAGCATTGGAAGATGGTGGGGGGTTTGCTCACTAGGGTGAGTGAGTTATTTACTGAGGTTGCATTAGGACCACTTGGTTCAGAATGTTTTCTTTTGTGGTAATTAGGCCACTTCGAGTCTTTAAGGAACTAGAAGGGAAAGAGAGAAAAAGAGCTACCTAATTAGAAGCTTTTCAGATGCCTAGATAGTATAAGTGCTGGAGTGAGAGGGAGTTCAGGAGCTTGGAGTCAGAGAGAAGTCTGTCTATAGTTAGTCAACCTGAAAGGAAGTCAAAACCATCTTGGTCAATAGTCATCAGTTCCCTGATTGTTCCTGAGATGCAAAACATAATTCTCATAAACATTCTGTTATCCCAGTTCATATGCTCTGAGTGTGATTCATATTTGTAAAGTCGTTTTTTTCCATTAAAATGACCTTTAACCACAAGTAAATTGTTTCATCTTATGCTTAACTGAAGAAATGGCCATATCTTCCAATCATGGAAGATTTAGGGGACTTTCAGAGGCCATTTGCTTATTCATGAATTTCACCTTATATATTGATCATAGAACCTCATCCTGCATTATTTATAACTCACTCTGCCAAAACATTGGCATTAGAGTTCAATGTGCTGCCTACCATTGTCAAGGGAAGCACAGGAAGGTAGCAGGAATAAACTGTCAGGAACCTGGCCTTAGGAATTCTAGCTTATTTATTTTGGAGAAGGAGGAGCTGACATCTTAATATTTTTAACCATTGTTAAGTGTTTGTAAGGAGGCAAAGAGAAGTAAGGAGAAGAGTGCTTCACATGTAGGCAAATTGAACTGCATTTGAAATAAAGGTTTAGACCACATTAAAACAACATATTATGATAGCTGCATACATTTCTCTAGATTGTGTTGCTTGTGTCTAAAAATACATGAATGAAATTTACTGGAGAGTGTAACAAATATCAATAAGGTACTTTACTTATGACTGATAAATTCACCACCTCTATCATGTACTTTGACTCTCCTTTCTGGACATTGTATATTATCCAGAGCCGGAGGGAGCGGGGGGAGATTAATCAAATATTTTAACTATTGCAAAAGATTTTACTTCTATTTGCTTTATAAGCCCCTAAAATGTGTAATACCAGGCTATTTTCTGACAAAAATAAGTCCTTTACACATACACCCAAATTAAAAACCAAACAAACAATAACTGCCAATATATTAATTTTGTATTGAACACAGAAGCCTGGATTACTTAAATAAATTGTTTTTGCATCAATTCCCCATTGAATGGTCAACATAGAGAAGGTTCCAGTCAGAGCCTTTCTATTATAATTAGAAAGTCTGAAGTTTTTTTTAATTAGAATTAAGTAAAGACAGAATAATTGTTTTGTGAGATAATGACTTTGTCAGTACAAATGACTAAGAATTTATGAATAACTATCTCTCAGAGTCAAATAAGAAGGGATTCCTACATTGGAAGAATGGTTGGAATAGATAACATTAAATCTTCTTTGACTTTCCCAGAGACAATTTCATGTAAGAACTTGCTCAAAAACCTCATTAGAAAACTTTGTATAACCTTTCCTTCAAAATACCATTTCATGAATTGTGAAGACTAGGAACTCATGGCATGGTTTTCTTTGTGGGAAAATAGCAGAGCCAGAGTGTATTCATTCCTCACATTAAACAGATTTCTGTAGTAATAATAATATGAAATAGGTAATTACATGGGATATCTGGACTACAATGCCAAGTTTTCCCCAAATAATACATTAAACAGTAAGTTCTAAGTAATTCTTAATACAGTCATAAGCAAATGAAAATTAAGACATAATTCTCAAAAATAATGTTTCTTCTCAAAAGTTTTATTTTTTAATCATTTATTCACTCACTTCTCAAAGGTAAAGCATAATTCAGACATGATTTCCATAAAGTTCCTTATTCTCATAAAACAAAGTTTGTATCAATTATTCACTCATTTATTCATTCAGCAAATATTTACTTAAGGACTTTTTTGTAAAGGCACTGGGATATGAAGATGAGTAAACGTGTTTTCTCTCCTGTGGAGTTCACAGTTTGTCAGGAGAAATAGACACAGAAATATCAGTAATAAAAGAAAAAAGAAAATAAGATAGTTAAAAGAAAGTACTCTGAAAAATTAAAAGAAGTTGGCATGAATTCTGCCTAGGAAGTGGGAGAGGAAGACTTCTCAGAGGGCAGTGGATTGAGGAGGGAGCATTTAGTGAGCTGGGTCTTGAGCAGTGGTGAGGAAGAGTGGACTGTACATAAACAAAGAAGAATGCTGTGAGGAGAAGAAGGCTTTCAAGGAAAAGGCAGGGAGACAGAGCTGTAAGACCAGGGCACCTGGGAGACTTGAAAGCAGTGCAATCTAACTAAAAAGGGGTTACTTTAAAAGAAATAAAACCATAAATTCAGGCCAGATCTAGGTTTTGGAGGGTCATGAGCACTATGCCAAGGATTTTGGATTTTATCCTATGAATAATCAGAAGCTATTGAAGAATTTTAATCTAGAAAGAAAAGTGAACAGATTTACAAGTTAGGAGGTGCACTTGGTGGTGATGCAGTGTTTTTCAAACATTTTCAAATATTTTCACTCTCATATTCCCTAAAAACATTGTGAAAAAAACATCATTATGAAAGATGTTTTCTCAAAACCTGTATTTTGAATTGAAGCATAATATCTTGACAGTAGGAGCATGCTCAGGCAGGTCAGTTTTTAGAGAGGTTCATCCATGGAAGTGAAAGATTTGGGACCTGATCCCCTTAAAACGATCAGATTCCATTTTTTCTTGGCAAACCCTTACTATTCCCAGGCATACATATGCAGACTGCTGAGGGGCAATGCAATGGAGAAAATAAAGACTGGAGACACAGGGATGATTAGAATAGTTTTACTTTAGTCTAAGCAAAGGGTGTTTAGGGCATGAAATAGGTCATTGGAAATGGGTCTTGGCCTTTGCTGCATAACAAATCACTCCAAAACTTACTGGATTAAAACAGAAGCCATTCATAATTGCTTATAGGTCAGCTAGGCAGTTGTGTTGATCTAAGCTTGGCTCTTGCATGCATTGGTGGTGGGATGGTAGGTTGACTGGGGCACTCACTGGTCTAGGATGGCTTCTTTTTTTTAATATTGGTTCCTAATAGCTGAGGAGATGAGATTAACTGGGCAGTGTGTGTCTCATCACCCATCAGGCTGTCTCATGGTTGACCATATTGCAGTGGGAGAGTTCTAAGAAAGAGCCTATGTTTTTGAGTCCTACATGTGGAACTGGCAAAAAATCCCATCAGCTACCTTCTTCAGACACAAGTTTGTCACAAGGCCAGCTCAGAATCAACATTCTATCTTCAGATGGGAATTGTAAGTTCCCATTGCAAGTCATGATTACTGAGAAGGGAAGAATTATGGCCACTTCTGCAATTGACCATGTTAGGGATGTAGAGGTCCTCCCTGACTATTTTAGAGTGGGATTATTTTAAGAAGAATATTCCTGGTGGAAGCAGGTGGGTTATATCAGTGGAAAGAGAGTCTAGAATTTGGAGATTAATGAAATAGCTGAGGTTTGAGTGGTCTAAGTCTCAACTAATGTGGTAAAATAGAGCAACTAAAGGAAGGATAGAAAAAAAGAATGTACAAGGTGAGGTAATAAGAAGTTATAAGAAGAAGAAAGTTCTTACTAAAATTCCTATTATTTGAAAACTCCTTGGTCATTTAATCTATATTTAAATTGTTCACCTTTTTCACACATTCAGTGAGCATTGAATATTAGTCTCAGAAAAAGCTTTTGATAAAATTATATGGACAAAGCCCTGGGAACCCCTCAGAGCCCAAAAAAAAAAAAAGAAAGAAAGAAAGAAACCCATGCCCTATTTCCTCTTTGAACTCCCTCTTGAGTTTTTTCTTTATATCTTTTGAAATTTGAAATCCCCACCAAGGCTATGAACCAGATAGCCAGTAAAGCCCCTAAGTACATCATGTTTTATCTGATACAGAATGAATCCCACTTGCCCAAAACTGGGCCCTAAAAAATGGGCAAAACTCCATCCAATCAATAGGAGTCAAGCTAACTTCCTTTTTTATGTCCATAAAAATAATTCATCATCCCTGGAAGCTCAAAGCTGCTTCTGTTTTTGCAAGTGATCATCTTCCTTGCTGCAGCATTTTTTGGTGTCCCAAAATGAAATTCTATAATCTGCAAACTCAACTTCAGTTTGTCATTTGACACCTCCAAGACCATCTAATTCAGTCCTCTCACTTAACAGATGAGGAAATATAATATTTCATTTAGTATTACACAGGAGTTACATTATTGTAACACATTATAAGAAGAATTTGGCATAACATAAATGATCCCAAGCACAAGTGTAATAGAGATCTGGTAGCTCACAATTATATGTTCTGAGAAGTACTGTCAGGGTGTGAGTAAATACATATGTACAGTTAATGTAAAAATCAATTTTCATCATCAATCTCAAGTATTTCCTCTTCTCCTTAAAAACTGATGTGCATTTTATCCTAAACCATAATATTTAAGAATTAGGAAAAATCCTTGGAGAAAATGGAGTACCTCTTTTTACAAGTATGTTTTTAGGGATTTGCATATACATCTTAAGCACTGCTGAGAGGGCAGGACCCTAGCCCTCTGATCTCACTTAACCCAGAACAATTTTCCTTCTATCTATCTTACACATAAGGATTTAGTATAGGGCTATTTAGGTAAGATTTTTTTTTAAGGGTACAACTGCTTAAATAAAATTAAGCCACAGGGTGATATGCAGCAGCACATTTTTATATGAGGTAAATAGACACTAGAATAATCGACAGCACTTGCTGCAGGTAATAGAGCCAACTGTTGGCAAAGCTGGGGCAAGGATACATATTTCCAGACTCCCTGTCCCTTTCCTCTACTTTGAGGCATGTAGAGGAATTATAGAAGTTAAAAGAGGAAAACAATGGATGGTCTCCAAAGGCAGAACTTGAATTCCACTTAACTGCCTCAGACACGTGGCACTGACTGCCACTAGAGCACATATTTGTTATGTGACTGGAGTGATAGACACAGTCATAAACACAAGCACATATGTGCATGTGAATTTGGCTCCCACTGATCATTGTAAGTGCTCTCATCCTGAAAGGCTGATCTTCAGGCTCACAAACACATGACGTGAAGCCACCTGTGAGTCCTTTATCATAGCCATTTTGCCTTGTTCTCTTCATCAGGTACTATCAGAGGGTGGCTAATCAGCGTTCTGTTTAATCAGGTATCTGATTAATAGTAGCTGTATGTATTTTGTAGATTAATGAATTTCAAAACATTAGAATTCAAGTAACTACCTTTGACATTAAATCTATACCAAACAAAATAAAATTTTTCTTTGTTGTATCAACAACCCTAATAGTTCAGCGTTATCAAGATGAGCCTCATTATCATCTTCTTGCTGAATTGCAAAAGGGTCTATAACTATAGTACTGAATTCTCCAAGCTCAAGAATAGACAGATTGTGCTTAAAAGGAAAAAAGAAAGAAAGAAAATTTCCTCTCTGCCCCTCCTGCCTAGACTTTCCTGTTTTTGTTTGTAAATTTTACAAATTTACAAATGTTCATTTGAATTGTAAGTAAAGACAATGTATTTACACTAAATTGAAGAAGAACTAGGCTGTAGCATCTTGATAGTTAAGACAGATGGTGTAAACCACGTGGGACTACTTGAATTCATCTCTAAAATACAGAAAAATTAATTGTTACATGCTGAGGACTCTGTTCTATACAAAAGCCTGGAAAATGTAAATCAACTGCTTCATGTAGTATTTTAAAACAATATCTAGTGAAAATTTTAGTCAATAAGAATTAAAGAATTGTATAACAAATTAAATAAGCTTCTAAAATATTCATTTCAGATGTAAATAAAATAATAGAATTTAGTAATTCTCAGCCTTTAAAGATTTCTTAAACTAAATTTGAAAAGGCAAAGTGACTTCCAAGGCAGAAGCATTTCATTATAACAATAAGTTGATTCAAAGTAGCAAAATATCTTCATAATTAGAATATAAACTGCTAGGCAAACCTCAAGGCAAAAATATTACATAAAATCATTCTCTACTACCAGGTAAGTATAAGAATAATAGGAATAATAGGAAGAGGATTTCAAGGATGAGAAAGAAGATTCTCTCTATTATTATTTTCATAAAGGAGAAACATAAATCTGATTGGGTTTTTTGAATTGCAAAATAATGTCAAAGTTATGTGCACACTCACATGCTAGTGTGCAAGTTTTATGGTGGAGCAAAGGTAGAAGAAAGGGATTCTTTTTTTTTCAGTACCTTAAAAATTCTTAAATTTTTTATTAACAATCCAAAAGTATTTACTGCATTCATACAATGCATCAAGCCCTGTAGAAGCACTGGATGTACCCAAGATTTCCATTTATGTATCAGTGTTGTGAATTAGATATTAGGGAGAGCTGGATTGCATTGGAATTCTGGAGACCTTTATGTCTTATATACTCTTTTTTATCCATCAGTCATTGCTACAGTGACATGTTAAGAATCAGTCTAAATTTTTAATGGTTTTGAGAACAGGTAACTCAGATCAGAAACTTTGTACAATCACCCTATATTTAAAGTATCAATGAAAATATCAACTCTTCTCTACACATAAACTCAGCTTATGAATTCCATGTAGTCTGAGGTCTTGCTAGTCATTTTGGTCTATGCCAGTGGTCTTCAAAAATGTTCTCATGCCTCTTAAAAAGAGTTTTAAATAGACATACCTTTGAAGTTTTTAATTTAGAATTTCAAATTTTCCCCACATGTTGAAATAGTTAAAAAAGATATAATTTCTTTGGAATATAAATAAATATGCCCGATGGTCCTTACGTGCTACAGAGAATTGACACCCACCATGAAATATTCAAAAATATACACGACCACAGTCTCCCAGAAGGATCAGAAATTTACATCCTTTCTTTATTTCCCTTCCACTTCCTCACAGAATTAATGCAATATTAATATATTGTATTAATGCAATATGCTTTATCTGTGATTATTTTTCTTTGATCATCTCATCATTGTACTATATTGTCTAGCCCCAGGGAGTATTAGTCACGTAAAATATATCCTTTCTTAATGTATTAGTCAGCCAAAGGGGTGCTGATTCAAAGTACCAGAATTCTGTTGGCTTTTATAAAGGGTATTTATTTGAGGTAGAAGCTTACAGTTACAGACCCTAAAGAGTCCAACTCAAGGTACCATTAGAGGTACATTCTTACTCAGAATCTGTTGCCACATGTTGATGCAAGATGGTGGGTGATGTCTGCAAGGGTTTAGTCTTTCTCCTCCTCCCAAGGCTCCAGGCTCCCAGATTCTTCCAATCTCAGCTGCAGGCTGGGACAATTCTTATCTTTCTCCTGGGGCTTGTTTCTCTCTGGGCTCAGCTGCTCTGCTCACTCCACACGGCCAGCAGTAAACTATCAGGCAAATGGCTCGTTTCTCTTCCTGGGGCCTCTGTTGTGTCTATTGGGGCCTTCTCTCTTTCTTCACGTATCTGCTTCCCTATGTATTTACTTCCCAGGGCTCCTGCATTAAACTCCCCAACTAATCCCTCTGCCATGTAGTTTTCTCTCAACACCCTACTGACTTGGCCCATTCAAAGCCCTAATCAAATTTAATCAAGTAAAAGTGAAATCTCTGAAGGTAATACAATCAAAAAGAAACTCACCCAGAGGAAAAGACCAGTTTACAGAAAATCCAATACCTAGTTTTGGAATTCATAAACAATCCTAAACTGCTACATGTAATTTTCTGCAGAAAAAAGGTATGTTAATTGAAATTTATTTTCTTTAAAATAAAAATGACCATAATGCCCAAAAGTTTTAAAAAATTTCTTATGGGGTAAAGTTATCATTATAATATGACTAGCACAAAATTCATAAAAACATAACTATGCTATATATTATATTAATTATTTAAAAAGCAATAACTTTTTTGAAAATTAATTTTGTGAAATTAACTGGGTTTTCTTTTATAGTTGATATGCCATTGATGTTATAATTTATTGCTAGAATGTGAAAAGGTTCAACATTTATACCATCCCTCCTCAATTTTCACTTTCATATATGGGCACTGAGAAATCTTGTTTGTATAAATAACTGGATGGGTCTGGAAAGAGTTTTGCATCTATATTCTTTGCACTACTGACTAATATACCAAATATCACCAAGATATTCATCAGACTTTATTTGAATGCTCTGTTAGTTTAACATTGTAGTAATGAATGAAATAAAATTACCTGAATTGGAGCATGATATTACCCCATCATTAGAACCATTCATTTTTTCAAACCCAACACTTTATTTGGTGCCCTACAGGTTTTTTTTTGTTGTTGTTTCTGTTTTTGTTTTTTATACTTTGAGAAATTTCAGGCTCCTGGCCTCCAGAGCAGTGAAAGAATAACCTTCTGTGGTTGTAAGCTACCAAGTTTATGGTAATTTGTTGTAACAGCCCTAGGAAACTAAGACACCATCCTTTCCTGTGAGTTCAAAAGCAGCTAGGAAGTTCACATTGCTAGTAAGAAAATGAATGCAATTACAAATGAAGAGACATTAGAAGAAATAAAAGTGTTTGAGAGCATGATGAATGTTATACCATACAAAAAGGATGAAACAGTCAACAACAGGTACAAAAACAATGCTCAAAGGCAAAGGACAAATCATTCAAGAAGAAGATGACCATGCCTTGTTTTAAACTATACAGGAACAAAATGTACTCTTCTTTAATCATTTTAGATTCATGAACCTAAAACACTATTAAGTCTCAAAGCCTCCATATGTCCATAAAGGCAAGAGAAAACAGTTGATAAGGAACAGTTCATTAGTAGCCAGTACCCATGACTCACAGTATTGAGTGCTTTGGTAATTGTACAGGACAAGTGGCTTAGAAGCAGTAGTTAAGGGGCTTCTGACATTTCTCATACTTAAATCTTAATAGTGGGGGACAGATGTGGCTCAAATGGTTGGATGTCCATCTCCCATATAGAGGGACCTGGGTTCGATCCCCAGGACCTCTCGGTAAAAATTTAAAAAAGGAGAAGTATGGAAGGCGCGTGGGCCACCAGGCCCTGAATGTGGGTGTGCCGCCAGGCCCCGCAAGCCATGCACCAAGATGATGACATAACGGGAGAGTGACACAAGGGAGAGCCAAGACAAGACATGCTGAGAAATCAGGAACTAGGGTGGTCCAGGCGGTAGTATGCCTCTCTCCCACATCGGAGGTTCCGGGGATCAAATCCCAGTGAAGACAGGAAGAGAAGGATGAAAAGAGAGAGCAAGAGGCGGACACAGAGAGGTGCCCAGAGAATGGACACAAAAACAACAAAAACAGCAAAAATTGGGGGGGGAGCGCTGTAAAAGGATAAAAGTAAATAAATAAATCCTTAAAAAATTAAAAAAAAAAAAAAAATCTTAATACCAACTAGATATGAAGAACTCCCAGCCACCTGATAGCTTATATAAGAGAAGAAAGAAAATAAGGTGGCCAAACAATGCCCAGTGAGACAGATTTGGGCTCAGCTTACCCCATCTGACTATGGGTGTGGAGAAGGTCTCTGAGGTCACCACACTCATCCAAGGTATCACTTAACATGGAATAATCCAGCCAACAAAAGCTTGGTCTAATAAGAGATCAGAATATGCCTAGATAAGGTAAATATTTTATCCTAGTCAGTGGTAGTGAGAAGGAATAAAGAGATGTCCCTATAATGCAGAGAATATAATGATATATTTGCAAAGAATGACCAACATCACCCATGCTAGGAGATAGATCCAGCTGCCCAATTTGGTAATTATTGGCACATGTGGGCATTTGAATTTAAATTAATTAAATGTAAATGAAATTGAAAATTCAGATCTTCAAGTGTTTAAGAGCTACACTTGGCTAATGGGTTATCAGTGTGAACTGCACAGATATAGAAAATGTCCACCATAGCAGAAGTGTTGCATTAGGCAATCAACAGACAGGTGGGTAGCCAGTTTCAAGTTTTGGACAACAGACACCTATAATATAAAAATATAGCGTCTATATTCTTTGGTATACATGATTCATCCCTAACAGAAATGAATAAACAACTTCTTTTAATATATATTAGCATCTTAAAATCAGATGAATACCAATTGATATATGGAAAGCTGATATTTTATTACTCTCCCCTAGTCTCCTGTGAGTTATTTAACTTAGAAAACAGAGCAATATATACCTTTCCAAATTAGAAAAGTCACGTCTCTAGTGTTTCAGCCAATCTCATAATAGTAGAAGCAATTTGTAATAAGGCACTCATCTAATACTGAGCAATTAAAACAGATCATTATATAAATAATGGTTTTAATCTTGATAATAAGGCTTAAAAACAAATACGTTGTGATTTCTATACTGTGATATAGCTGCATATGTATGTGTCTGTATTCTTTTTTTTTTTAATCAAACTTTATTGATATGAGGCAGTAAAACTCACATGTGAAGTGCATGGTCTGATGAATTTTGACAAATGTTTATACCTATATAACCATACCATAACCAAGCTATAAAATATTTTCATCACCCCAAAAGTTCCAGGCTTCCCCTTTGTAGTCACTCCCCACTCCAATGCCAGCCCCTACAGACCACTGATTTGCTTTTTATTAAATTTGCCTTTTCTGGTTTCATATAAATTAAATCAGATAATACGTACTAGTTTGTGTCTAGCTTCTTTTAGCATAATATTTTGAAAATAATACATGCTATTTTTAGATAGGCCATTCCTTTGTAATACTGAATATTATTATGTTATATTGATAAACCAGAATTTGTTTGATCATTGACCTGATGATTGATAGCTGAGTTGTTTTCAGATTTTTGCTATTATGAGTAAACCTGCTATAAACACACAAGTTTTTAAGTGGACATATCCTTTCATCTCTTGGGTAAATAATTAAGAGCAGAATTTCAGAAATATAATATAAACTTTAAAGAATATTCTAAACTATTTTAAAAATTTTATAAACCATTTTCATTTTTAACAGCAATAAATGAGACTTCTATATTGTGGCAACCCTCTGGCTTTAATTTACCTTTGCCTGATGACTAATGGTTATTGTGTATTCTTTTAACCTCTTATTGACCATTTGTATACCTTCTTCCATGAGGTATTTGTTGAAATCTTTTCTAGGATTGTTTGTCTTATTATTAAGATACATATGCTCTTTATATAATATTTACATTTTCTGGGTACAAGAAAAATATACGCATTGCTCAAATCCTTTCTCTCAGATTTTAATATTGATAAAGCCTAATACATAAAAAATGTTTTATGATATTTTTTATATTTTTGTGTTTGCCTAAGAAATCTTAGCATACCCAGGTTCACATAGATTCCTTTCCATCTTTTCTTCTAGAAGTGGCACAGTATTAATTTTTTCCCACCCTAAAAACAATTTATTGAAGTATATCAATCATACATGAACAACATAAACAATAAAGTATATAGTAAAAATTGTGAACATGCAAAACAAACAAATATAACATAATACAGGGCTTCCATACATCACCCCACCACAAATACTTTACATTGTTGTGAAACATTTGTAATGAATTATGAAAGAGCATTGTCAAATATTACTTCTAACTATAGTCCACATCTTACATATGGTGTATTTTTCCCCAAACCCACCTTATTAATTTTTTAAATATATTTTTGTTACAGAAGATATGAACTTAAAAACAATCATGTGATTTACGGAATTCACATACAACACCACCTCACCAACACACACCATTGTGGAATATTTTTTACAGATTAAGAAATAATATCATCAGGCTATTACCACTAACTATGGTCCATAGTGTACATTTAGCATATGTTTTCAATACTCCCCTGTGGCAGTTTGGTATTGTTTATGAATTCCAAAAATAAATATTGGATTGTTTTTGTAAACTGGCCTGTTACTCTGGGCATATTAGATTGTATTAGATTCAGAGGTTTCACTTTAACTTTATTAAATCAAGATTAGGGCTTTTATTTGACCATGTCATTAGGGAGACTTGTTTTAAGTCCCTGCTCACCTCCCTCCCCCCACGCCCTTTTGGGCTATATAAATGAATGCTCAGTCAAAGACAGGGAAGAAAATACATGGAGAAGGAGAACACAGAGAGTTTAGTTTTGGATGCTGTAGGCCCAGGGAGAGAATCGAGCCATTCGGCTGATAGTTTGCAGCTGAAGAGACCAGAGCCCTGAACAGCTGAGAAAGCTTGGAAAGAAATGAGCCCCTGGGAGAGAGACAAGGCTTATGCCAGCCTACAGCTGAGATCAGAAGAAGCTGGTACCATGGAACATAGGAGGAATAGGAAGGCTGAACCCTCACAGGACTGGCAGCCATCTTGTTCCAACACATGGCAACAGATTTTGGTGAGGGAAGTAACTTGCTCTTTATGACCTTGTGACTGTAAGCTTCTACCCCAAATAAATACCTTTTATAAAAGCCAACAGATTTCTCATATTTTGCATCAGTACCCCTTTGATTGACTAATGCATCCCCCTATTATTAACACATTATATATTTGGTATCAATGCAAGAATATTACAGTATTGCTGTTAACTATAGTACATAGATTACATTAATTGTATTTTTCCCATGCTTCTCCACATTCTCACTAGCATGCAATAGAGACATATATCCGTTCTAGTTCACAGAAGGCTAATTTGTACTATTAACCACAACTTTCATCCACCTCTGTGTTCACTGTGTTATTCAGCACCGAGATTATTTTCTAGCTTTCTTTCAATTGACATTTACATTCATAGACTACCCTTTTCACTCATAATTCCATTTATAAATTAGCTGCTACTCACTATAATGTGTTACCATCAATTCTATGCATTCCCACACAATTACAGTCAAGTTAACTAAAACTTCTACAAACTTTAAGCATCAGTACTCCTTCGCAGCCCTTCTCTTATCTCCTAATAACCAATGCTCTAAGTTTTGACTCCATATTTAGTTCATATTAGTGAGACCATGCAATATGAGTCCTTTTGTGTCTGGCTTATTTCACTTAGCATAATGTGTTCAAGATTCATCCATGTTATTATATGCATACCAATTTCATTTGTACTTACTGTAGCACAGTATTCCATCATACGGATATACCACATTTTGTTTATCCATTCATTGGACACTTGGGTTGTCTCCATCTTCTGGTAATTGTGAATAATGCCACTATGAACTTCAGTGTGCAGATGTCTGTTCACATCATGGTTTTCAGTTCTTCTGGATATATTCCTAGTAAAGGAATTGCTGGATCATATGGCAATTTTATATTTAGTTTCCTGAGGAACCGCCAAACTGTCTTCTACAGAGGCTGCAATATTTTACAATCACACCAACAGTAAAGGAGTGTTTCTATTTCTCCACATCCTCTCAAATATTTATTGTTTTCTGTTTTTTTTTTTTTTAAATCTGGGCCATTTTAATGTTTTGGCTTTTTTTTTTTCTTTTCCTTAAACAACATAATAGTTTTCTTGATGACTGCATCTATGTAAGGCTGTTTGGTAGTATTCAGAAACATTACAGTAATGGTAGTTTTCCTGATTGGTATATGTAGTCTTCAACAATTATAAGGAGTTACTTGTATGAAACTGCTGTCAAACCAGTAAGACTACATTTATGCATCCATCATTTTCAGGATTGTTGGTAACCTGTGCATATTTCCCCCAAATAACCTTGCCTCCTTGTGTCACAAGGCCCAGCTCACTCACATTCACTTCAATGACGGTACCTTTGGTAATAACACCCAAGGTTGTATATAATGGAGATGATGGATTCTTCTTTACACCAAGTATTGCAGGCAAAAAGTAGCCTTAAGTTCAGGATGTGTTACATGAGCCTTCCTGAAACGTAAGCCCATTGGCCTAATGAATCTTTCATATTTAGGTGGTTTTCGTGTAAAGCCATCTCCAACAAAACAGACTTTAGTAACCATCCTCTTCCATGCTTTTTTCTTTCTCTTTCCTGTTCGAATAACTTTTAATACTTCTGTTTCTCCAGGGGCACGTACTTTAGGCAGAGGGACTTCCCATTTTCCCGTTTTTTCTTTTCGTTTTTGTTTAATCATATTGGAAAGTACTTTAGCTCGGCTCTGTCCCTCTCTGTCCAGCAGGTACTGCACCCTGTGGAGTTTTCTCATCGTTCTTTTGTCTGGTGTTTCTCTTTTCATGTATTTTAATAGTCTTTTTCATTTGTATTTTCTCAGCATGGCGCTGTTTATGGTAGAGCTTGGCCTTCAAGCCAATCATCTTTTTTGCCTTATTCGAACGTTCATAAGCCTCTCAACTTTCTTTCTTTCTCTTTTTCTCATGGTAATCCAAACAATATCCATAGCGCTTACGGTGTAACTCAATATATTCATTTTGTGGCATAGTGAACGCCGCAGAGCCACCAGGCACAGCCGCAAGAGCGCGAAAAAGCTGTACTTTTTGGGTCTTAGAGACCCACAAGTCGACTCCACGCAACCTGCGACAGGAAAGGGTCTCTGTTATTTTTAATAATGGCCATTCTATGCAGTGTGAGATGATATCTCATTGTCATTTTGATTTACATTTCCTTAATAGATAGTGATATTGAATGCTTTTTCATGTGCTTTTTGGCCATTTGTATTTCCTCTTTGGAAAAATGTCTATTTAAGTCTTTTGCTTATTTTTAAATTGGATTGCTTGCTCTTTTATGGTTGAGCTTTATGGTCTTTTATATAGAATGGAAATCAAACCCTTGTAAGATATGTGGTTCCAAATATTTTCTCCCATTGAGTGGGCTGCCTTTTCACCTTCTTGATGAAGTCCTTTGAATCACTAAAATGTTTAAGTTTGAGGAGGTCCCATTTATCCATGTTTTCTTTGAGAAAGCTTGTGCTTTTGGTTAAGATTTAAGAATCTACCAACTACCACCAGGTCTTGAAGATGTTTTCTTTCATTTTCTTCTAGAAGCTTTATGGTTCTAGCTTTTATATTTAGGTTTTTTATCCATTTTTTTGTTAATTTTTGTATAAGGTGTGAGATAGGAGTCCTGTTGCTTTCTTTTGGCTATGGTTATCCAGTTCTCCCAGCATTTGTTGAATAGACTGTTCTGCCCCAGCTGAGTAGGTTTGACAAGCTTGTCAAAAATTACTTGACTATAGACATGAGGGTCTGTTTCTGAACCATCAATTCAGTTCCACGGGTCTATATGTCTATCTTTATGTCAGTACGATGCTGTTTTTATTACTGTAACTAGGTAATATGATTTAAAGTCTGGAAGTGAGAGTCCTCCAACTTCGTTTTTCCTTCTTAAGATGTTTCTATTTGTGGCCCCTTACCCTTCCAAATAAATTTGATAATTGTGTGTTCCATTTGTTTAAAAAATGCTGGTGGAATGTTTATTGGAATTGCATTGAATCTATATATCAGTTTAGGTAGAATTGACATCTTAATTATATTTAGTCTTCGCATCCATGGGCTAGAATGTTCTTCCAATTATTTAAGTCTTTTTTAAAATTTCTTTTAGCAATGCATTGTAGTTTTCTGAATACAAGTGCTTTACATCCTTGGCTAAGTTTATTCCTAAATATTTGATTCTTTTAGTCATGATTATAAATGGAATTTTTTTCCTGACTTTCTTCTCAGATTTTACATTACTAGTGTACAGAAACATCGCTGATTTTTCTGTATTGGTCTTGTATCCTGACACTGCTGAAAAAGTTTATTAGCTCTTGCAGCTTTGTTGTAGATTTTTCAGATTTTTGAGGTATAGGATCATATCATCTGTGAACTGCAAAAGTTTTACTTCTTCCTTTCCTATTTGGATGCCTTTTATTTCTTTTTCATACCTGATTGCTCAAGCTAGAACCTCTAGTACTATATTTAACAACAGTGGTGACAGTGGGCACCCTTGTCTTGTTCCTGATCTCAACAGGAGAGCTTTAAGACTTTCACCATTGAGTACAATGTGAACTGTGTGTTTTTCATGGTGAGAAAGTTTTCTTCAATGCCTATCCTTTGTAGTACTTTTATCAAGAAAGGATGCTGTATTTTGTCAAATGCCTTTTCTGTGTCAATCAATAGGATCATGTGATTTTTCTTCTTTGATGCATTAATGTGGGGTATTATGCTGATTAATTTTATTGTGTTGAATACCACCCTTGCATACCTGGTATGAAACCCACTTGATCATGATGAATAATTCTTTTAATATGTTGTTGGATTCAATTAGCAAGTATTTATTGAGGATTTTTGCATCCTTATTCATTGGGGAAATGGGTCTATAATTTTCTTTTTTCATAATATCGACATCTGGCTTTGGTATTACGGTAATATTGGCTTCATAGAATGAGTTTGGTAGCATTCCTTCTTGTTCAAGTATTTTGGAAGCACTTGAGTAAGATTGGTATTAAATCTTCTTTGAATACTTGGTAGAATTCACCTGTGAAACCATCTGGTCCTGGGCTTTTCATTTTGGGGAGCTTTTTGATGACTGTTTCAATCCCTTGACTTGTGGTTGGTTTGTTGAGGTCTTCTATTTCTTCTAGGGTCATGTACGTTGTTCACAAGAATTTTTCCTTTTCATCTACATTGACTAGTTTGTCTGGATACAGTTGTTCATAGTATCATCTTATGACCTCTTTTATTTCTGTAGTAATGTCCTTGTTTTCATTTTTTATTTCATTTATTTTCATCTTCTTTTTTCTTTGTGTTTCTAGCTAAGTATTTGCTGATTTTGTTAATCTTTTCAAAAAAGATTTTGGGTTTTGTTAATTCTCTCTATTGTTTTGTTGTTGTTGTTGTTGTTCTCAATTTCATTTATTTTTGCTCTGATCTTTGTTATTTCACTCATTTTACTTGCTTTGGGAATAGTTTGCTGTTCTTCTTCTAGTTCTTCCAGCTGTATAGTTAGGTCATTTATTTTAGCTATTTATTCTTTTTGATGTAATTATCGAGGGCTATAAATTTCCCTCTCATTACTGCCTTTTCAGTGTCCCATAGGGCTTGATATGTTGTGTTCTCATTTTCATTCATCTCAAGATATTTATTGATTTCTCTCTCAATTTCTTCTTTAAATCACTGATTATTTAAGAGTGTGTTGTTTAATCTCCATATATTTGTGAATTTTCCCTTTTTCTGCCTCTTACTGATTTCCTACTTTATTCCATTATTATCAGAGAAGGTACTTTGTATAATTTCAATTTTGTTGAATTTATTGAGATCGCTTTGTCACCCAATATATGGTCTATCCTGGAGAAAGATCCATGAGCACTTGAGAAGAATATATATCCTGCTGGTTTGGATATGTCTATTGGGTTTAGTCCATTTATCATATTATTCAAGCTCTGTTTCTTTATCAATCCTCTTCCCAGATGTTCTGTCCAATGCTGAGAATGGAGTACTGAAGTCACCAGCTATTACTGTAAAGACATTTATATCTTCCTTCAGTTTTGCCAGTGTTTGCTTCATGTATCTTGGGGCATCCTGGTTAGGTGCATATACATTTATGATTGTTATATCTTTCTGTTGAATTGCCCTTTTATTAATATATAATGTCCTTCCTTGTCGCTAATAACAATTTTTCTTTTAAAGTCTATTTTATCTGGTATAAGTATGGCAACTCCATTTTTCTTTTGTTTACTACAGACATGGAATATCTTTTTCAAGCCTTTCACTTTCATTCTATTGGTATCATTGTATCTAATGTGAGTCTCTTGTAGACAGCTTATAGATGGCTCATATTATCCTATCCATTCTGCTGGTCTGTATCTTTTGATTGGGAAGTTTAATCCAGTAACATTCAATGATATTACTGTAAAGGCAGTTCTTATTTCACGCATTTTGACTTTTGGATTTTAGCTGTCATATTTTATTTTGACCAATCATTTGAGACTTTTAGTTACTTTTACTGATATAATCTTCATTTCTAGACTCTCTTCCAAGCCTCCCTCTTCTATGTTTTCTTCTCAAGCTGTAGCACTCCCTTTAGTATTTCCTGCAAAGCTGGTCTCTTGGTTACAAACTCTCTCAGCTTCTTTTTATCTATGAATATTCTGAACTTGCCTTCATTTTTTAAAGAAAAATGCACATCTCTTGCTATCATTTAGTTTCCTGAGGCCTGTTCAATTTTTTCCACTCTTTTCTTCATCTGTTCTTATGTTTGCTTTCTAATGGTCATGTCTTCAAGCTCACCAATCCTTTCATCTGCCTCCTCAAATCTGCTGTTATATGCCTCCATTAAATTTTTAATTTCATTGTGACTTTTATTCCCATAAGATCTGCTATTTTTCTATGTATGCTTTCAAGTTCTTCTTTGTGCTTACCCCATGTCTTCTTAATACCTTTAATCTCTTTAGCCATCTGTAACAGTTTGGCATTACTTATGAATTCCAAAAATAGATATTGGATTATGCTTGTAAACTGGTTTGTTCCTCTGGGCATATTAGATTATATTGAATTCAGAGGTTTCACTCTTACTTGATTAAATCATATTAAGGCTTTTTGGGCCATGCCAGTAGGATGTTGGAAGCAGGACTCAGAGAAAACAACAAGGCAGATGAGTTAGTTGGAGTTTTTGATCCTTGAGCCCAGGAAGTAAACATACAGAGAAGCAGATATGTGCAGAAGGTTAGAAGCTTCCATTAGACACAGCAGAGGCCCTGGGAAGAGAAACAAGCCATTTGCCTGATAGTCTACAACTGGCCTTGTGTAGAGAGAGCAGAGCAGCTGAACCCAGAGAGGAACAAGCCCTGGGAAGAAAGGAACCCAGGAAGCCTGAACCCTTGCAGATGTCGGCAGCCATCTTGCTCCAACATTTGGCAACAGATTTTGGTGAGGGAAGCAACTCATGCTCTATGGCCTAGTAACTTTAAGCTTCCACCCCAATAAATACTGTTTATAAAAGCCAATAGGTTTCTGGTATTTTGCATCAGCACTACTTCAGCTGACTAATACAACATCTCATTGAATTTATTACCTATGGCTAGTTGTCTCAACTCTTTTGTGTCATCTGAAGGCTTATCTTGTTCCTTTGACTAAGCCATATCTTTCTGTTTCTTGGTATGGTTTGTAATTTTTTGTTGGTGTCTTGGCATCTGACTTACTAGATGTATTCCTTCTGGGCAGTTTCTCTCTTTAGGGTATTCTTAGTCTTTCTCCCTTGCTGGCTGTGTAGCAGGAGCTGAGGATATAGTTGGTATTGTAAGCTGTCGAAGCTGAAACTGTCTGTATTGCCCCAGAAACAGATGAAATTTCTCCTCATTTCTACTCTGCCAGTGGTAGGGATAGAGCTTCCTCCATGTATAATAATCCATGCCATACTGGTCAAGGCCATCTGTGGTTGCCCAGAAAGACTGATGAATCTTCACACCCCTTCTTCCCCTGCCTGGAGTGGAGATGGAGCTGCAGGTGGGAACAGCAATCTATACCATGTGGGTCCAAATTGACCACAGTTGCCCATGTAGATTGACATAGCACCCTCTCCCCTACCAAGGTTGGGAACAGACCCTCTGGAGTGTCCAACAATCTAATCCATGTGGGCCAAACGTGCCTATAGTTGCCCTGAGAGGTTGAGGGAGTACTGTCCTTTCTGCCCTTTAAGGGGTGGGGATAAAACCACAGGCACCGAACAATTCAGTCCATGCAGGTTGAAAGTGCCTTCCATTGCTCGGAGAGGCAGAGGAAGCACCAGCTCCCTACTATCCTATTGGGAGTGGGGGTGGAAACACATGTGCTCAGCAGTCCAGCATCTGTAGGCCCAAAGTGCCTGCCATTGCCTGGAAAGGCTGAGGAAACACCAGTTCCCTCCTTTCTTATTGGGAAGTGGGGGTGGATCCACAGGCACCCAACAGTTCAGTTCCTGTAGGCAGAAGGTACCTGCTGTTGCCTGGAGAAGCTGAGGAAACACTAGCCCCCTCCTATCCTATGCGGGGAGGAGGGGTGGAGATGGAATCAAAGGAACTCAACAAACCAGTTCATGCAAGCCAAAAATACCTGCAGTTGACTGGAGTGGCTGAGGACATACAGCTCCTCTCCTCTCCTATTGGGAGGGTAGGGATGGAGCTATAGGTGTCTGAGTATACAGTCTGTGTGGGCTGAAAGTGCCTGCAGTTGTCAGAGAGGCTGAAGAAACACCAGCTCCCTCCTGTACTATGGGGTTGAAAAATATGGAGCACCTCATAAATTTCTGTGTCTTCCTTGTGCAGGGTCCATTCTAACCTTCTCTGTATTGTTCCAATTTTAGTATACATGCTGTCAAAGCAAACACAGTAGTAATTTTTAAAGTTATGTTTTTGTGATCAATATTGAGTTGATTTTTATGTATGGTGTGAGGTAAGGGCGAGGTCTATTTATTTAAATGGGATATACAATTGTTCTACCACTCTTTATAGAAAAGACTTTCTCCATTAAATTATCTTGGTACCTTATTGAAAATCATTGGCCATATGTATATGGGTTTATTTCTGGACTCTATTCTATTCTATTTATAGATGCCTATTCTTAGCTAATACTATGCTTCATTGATGAGTATAAATTTATAATAATTATTCTTGAAATCAGGTCTTATAAGTCCTCTAACTTTGTTCTTTTTCCAAAACTGTTTTAGTTTTCAAAGTCAAAAATAAATAAAGAAAAGTAAAGAAAGGAAAAGAAAAGAGTAAGAGTACGAATATGGTAAGTAAGGATAAGGATAAGGATAAGGATAAGGATAAGGATAAGGATAAGGATAAGGATAAGGATAAGAATAAGAATCTTCTTGGGATTTTGATTGCCACTCTGTGGAATCTATGAATCAATTAGAGCATATTTGGCATATAGACCTATGAATATGGTATACAAGTTGTTTTTCCCCCATTTTTCCCAGCAAGAAGTAGCAGTTTTCAGTGTACATATCTTGCACATGTTTTGCTAAATTTAACATGCTCATTGACACTGAAATGTGTTTGAACATCAATTTGGTTGTGTTTTCTACACACAGAAATAAATAGATTTTGTATATTGGCCCTACTTTCTGTGATTTTCCTAAACTCACTTTCTAGTTGTACAGTTTTATTGTAGTTTTTTTTTGCGATTTCTATGTGAATTAGCTTGCCAAAGAGCTGCTGATGCAAAGTACCAGCAATCTGTTGGCTTTTATAAAGGAGATTTATTTGGGGTAAAAGCTTACAGTTCCAATCAAATAATAGAATTTCTGCAGATCAAGGAGGCAGTTTGGGGCTAGGAGGCCACTGTGCTCCATTGTTTGTGCAACCAATAAAACTTTTTCTTTGGAAAAAAAAAAAGAATATATACAAGTCTAAAACTTACTCTTCTCAGCCCAGGTATACAGCTTTTGGAACTAGTGGGTTTTCTTTCATGTTGGGGCCTTAAATCAACAGAGCAATTGTTATTCATAGAACAGCAACAAAACAAAAAGCTGTTCATTGTAAAAGCAAAACATCATACCAACAAAGCTGCCAGACTAACTGCCAGCCAAAATTTATACAGAAAATACCCTCTAGGGCCATTATTAAGTGTGTATAATTCTCAAGAGGCTGCAGCTCACTAGACACTGCCACTTGTACTCAGAACCTGATCTCATAGGCTCTATTACTCCATCTTGACTTGAGGTTATCTTCCTAAACCCAAAGATAAATGCCCCTATCAGCTAATCAATGACACTCTCCTGGCCACATAACAATTGTGCCAATTTTATTGTTAATCGTTTTTATTTTGTACTGTCTATGTAATTCCATTGCTTCAAAGAATTTACATTCATTACTCATTTAATCATCATAACAACCCTATTAGATAGATATGGTTGTTAGGCACATTTTACACAAGAGACTGAAAAACAAAAATTAACTAAATTTCCCAAAATCACAGTTTATAAGTATGCGGTTGGGTATAGAACCAAAGATTATTTGAATCTAAACTACTATGCTTTGCTGTCTCTTTAGTATCCATGACTGAACAAAGATGAGGGAAAAGCTTGAAATTTCTCTGTAGTACATTCTAAGATCCTTTCTGAAAATGAACGTTATTTGTATCACCTAATAATAGATTCAAAATGTATCTAAACAGAGACTTGGCCTGAAAAGCAATAAAAAAATCTGTTTCTTCGGGATAAAAGCATTACAACATGTTTCCCCAATAAGAACATTAATAAATTCTCCAAAAAACATTTTCAATGAAAAATGAATAAATAAACAAAAGAATGAAAATCTTCTTGAATAACAATTATATGCTTTGTCAGAATATTCTTTATATGCTGAATAGGTTTCAGGTGGGAGAGCTCAAATTCCTCCACTCAAGGCTAAGCCCTACAGCCTGGGGTGTGAAAGAGAATGAACATGTATTTAGGATGGTGGTGGTAGTTCTGTTCTTACGCAATCATCAGTTTCATTTATAAAGACTCATCCTGGGAATGACCAACTATGCTAAATGACCATTGCATCTCTGCTATGGTCATTTAGTTGTTCTCTTCCCAACATTCAGCCTGCTGCTACACTATCTACCATCGTGATCAGAATTATGGGCAAGAGAAAATTATGTCATTATTCAATCAAGAAACACATCTTATGAGAGGAAACATTTTGATCAACTTAACTCTGTTTGCTCATTAAAATATGACCCCTAAAATGACTTCAGATAATGACTCTATCAAAGTAGAAACAATTTATATGATCGTTGTACATGATGTACATTGCCACAAAAAAAGGGGGGTGGGTGGGTGGGTGGAGGCAACATATTTGCAAATTATGAAGTCTTTAAGATAGATTTAATAGACCCTGGCATATATAGATGAGAAATAATGGGGGGGCAGTGATATTTTGGCCTTTATCCACCTTCAGCCGAACAGATAATTAAAACACACCAGTTGACTGCAACACATGATACTCTTCTGTATTTAACTTTATTTAGTAGCCACTTAGTTTTGAAACACCTTCCTTCACTTCTATATGTTCTTTTATTGGTGCTTGTCTTAGTCTTCCAATGGGCTGCCAATGCAAAGTAGCAAAAATCTGTTGGCTATTATAATGGGGATTTATTTAGGGGCTGTGAAAAGTCCAATCCAATACACCATAAGAAGTACTGTCTCACCCAAGTCGGCTACCACATGTTGAAGCAAAATAGCTGCCAATTTGTGCCCAGTTTCAGCCTTCCCCTCCAGGCTCACCCTTTCCTCTTGAGTTCCATGGGCCCAGCTTCTTGAGGCTTCATGCTTAAGTGATCCTGTAGTCCTCTTCTTTTCGGTCTCCTATATCAGTCTCTGTCCTCTTCCCAATTTCAGCTGTAAGGTAACAGGCAAATGGCTAATCTGTCCCCAGGGCCTCAGCTGTTGGAGCCTTCTTCTTTCTGTCACATGGCAGGATCAAAAATTACAGAGCTCTCTCTTCCTGTGTGTGTGTCTGTCTGAGTGAGTGTCAGTTTATACTAAACACAGCAAGAGGGTGGGGACTCAACCTGAGTCACGCTTGCCTTACTGATGTAGTGGAATCAAAAGCCCTAAAGCATTCCCTTAACGTAATCTAATCAAAAGCCCCTTCAACTGAATTTAATGTAATCAAAGGAGTATCACACCCAGAGGAATAGATTAGTTTACCAACATAATCTTTCTCTTTTGGGGATTCATAAAATAATCTCAAGCTGCCACAGTGCTTAAATAATCATGATTATTTTTCTGAGATCATAAAAGTTATTCAGTGCATTCTCTTTAGGCTTGCTTTCCTCCTGACAATCCTTATTGGAAATGTCTACAGATATTCAATTCTTAGCCCTAAGATCTGAGTCTTTATATATTTTCTATTTGTAGTCTATAGTGGATGATTTAACAGCTAATCCTTACTTCTTGATTTCCCATCCATAGAGAAGGATACCCACTAGTATATTACTTCTGCTCTCTCTCTACTCTTACTTATCCACCTTCACTCTTTCCCTGGGAATTTGACATGACTCTAATTGGTAAGATAAGGAATTTAGGATAAGAACTTGTCCCAGCCTGTCATAGCCTCTTCCACCTTTCTTATCTACTAGGAGTGGTCTGTCCTACTAACCTAGGCTTTTCACTTAAAGACAAATGAATTGAATGGATTGACTTAGAAAGTAGTAAATTCCCTAAAACTAGAATGGTTCATGTGAAGACTTAACAGGGATCTTAAAAAGATCCTTCATTTCTTCATTGACCACCATTGTAAAAAATATATATATTATGAATTTTCAGGTTGGTTAACTGTTGCAGAATCAATATTGAAACATTCTTGTAATCCATTAGAAGATGTTATCATACTGTTGTGCCTTTTGAAGTCTCTTTTAGATCCCGATATCCTCTTGGCAGAAAATGACACCTCTAGCATCCTAGCCTTTCTTGCTGTCAGTTTTCTTGCTATCAATCTTCTCTATCCTGACCATTTCACAAATGCTGCATGGTTCCTAACACACTCTGTGGCCAGCTCTAGGTTTCAAATCTACCTTGGAACTCAGGCATAGGGCTAGACTGTCACAACTTAGTTATGTTTACTTTATCACTTAGCAGTTTGCAGGAGAGTCATCATTTATTGGACAAGAGTATAATGCACAAGCAACTCCACAGAAGTAAGAAAGAAGAAATTTTTTTTGACTAACAACTCAAGTTAACCAGATCAAGATAATACAGACTTCTAAACAATGCCATAAAGTGGTCAGTTCCCAACACCATTTGCATTTTTCCAGTATCTCTATTCCAAGCCTAGGAAGTTGCCTTCTTAAAATTATCAGGAAAGGATGGCAAACTCTGAGCACTTGAGGGAAAAAAAAAGACTTTCATTTATATATGTGCCTAATTTATTTTTAGCAACATTGAAAAAATTTTAATAGTAATGTTTAATTTAAAAAGCAGACTACAAAAAATGCCTATAGATTACAGTGACAAATAAAACAGTGTTAAAATGGGTAGGAAAAATACATTAAAAGGGAACACACCAACAATGTACTTTTTAATAAAACAATAAACATGTCATAATATTTTTTTTCTATTCGTTAGAGGGACCCCTTTGACAACACATACACAAAATATATTCTGTATAAGTATTATTCCATTTGAAATACTTAAAATGCCTCTCAACTTAATATTTTGAATAAATTTTAATTTTATTCCTATTCCAATAACAATCCTGGTTTCTGATTTTAAACTTTTCTGCTTTTTTTCCTTTTTGAAACTAACTAAAACAAAGAGGAAAGTGAGAAACAGAAGCAGAAATTCCATCTTTTATAATAAGTACACAGCTCAAACATATATATGATGCCAAGCACAGCAGAAATTGGACCAAAGCAATAGTCCTGCAGAAACATCATCCAGAGGAGGTGACATACCCCAGATGGGGACTTCTCCCCACCCCTTGTTCCTCTACCGGAACAAGGAGAATAGATTAACTGCAGGAGCCTACCCAAATCCTATTTGACTCCACAGCATGAAGAGAGAGACCAAGATCAACGAGAAATTGCATGAAAGAACTATGCTTTCAAACTTGCAACAGTGCTTTTGATAACCAGTGATTATTAAGCTGCCTTGCAATTGCTGCTCTTCTTTAGCTGATATATGGAAACTTCAGGGTATTAGAGAGCTTCCCTGGTAATCATAAACATTCCCTGGGTCTTTACTTTCCCTCAAATAGCTAATTCAAAAAGAACTCACCTTATTTAAAAGATGAATATTAATCATATTTTAAAAGGTCTATATCAAAATTTCTTGAGACCAAAAGAAGAGAGAAATAGTAAAAAATAAAGGATACATACTAGATGTTTCCTAGAGAGCAGATTAATATTGTGACCAAAGATTTGTCCAAGGATTTAATGGGGAAGTGATAGATGTAGAGAATAAGATCTAAATGTAGAATTACAAGGGCTCATGAAAGAAATGATAAGAAAACAGAATAAGAAAAAATGTATTGGTGGAGTTCAACAAAAAGTGAAAAGAAGAAAAGAAAATCAATATAGAAATTAATAGCTTATAGGGAGTAATATAGTGTATCATAAGCCCTGCTAAAAATCACAATCAAGGCCATGGAGAACAAGTTTTAGAGGAAATGAAATAGAAAATGAAATGGAAAAAAAAACAGATGTTAAAAAAGTAGATTGATAATAAAAATTAGAAAAAGAGATGTGGAATATACAGCTTACACAAAGAAAGCATGCTTACAGAAGAAAATGAAACAAAAAGAAAAAAAAATATTCAAATATACAATTTGATTTTTAAAATTTCCCAAAATTAGATCTAGAAATTTGAAAGAATGCAACGTGTCCAAAGAAAAATTGATAAACAGAAATCAAACCAAAGTATAATGTAATAAAGATCTACATCTTCAAAGACAGAAAAAAAAAAAATACTTGGACATCTAGACAAAGATATTTGCTCACCTAAGAGGAAAATAATAAGACATATATATATATATAAGGAAATGATAGAGTAATTATTAAAAAGTCCAGAAGGAAAGAAAGATGAGCTCCTCATAATTTTAGATCCAGACAATTTGTCTTCAAGGATAACAGCAAGAGACAATATTTTTACTCACTCAAGATGCCATGAAATACAGTGATCCTAAGTTCACCTTGAAAAAAACTACCAGTGGACAAACTTCAGCCATGTAAGAGAAGAATGGAAAAGCTGTGCCCAACAAACTGGTTGTGAGCATTGAATCCAAGGAACTTAAAATATCAGTGAAAAATTTTCTTACATAACCAAAAATAAAATTATAAATTATGAGTGTACAGAAAGGGTGAGAGGAATCATGTATAAAAAGAGAATAACAAATATACTATTTAAAAGAGATAAAGTATTAGAAATAGTCATATTTTTTTTAAGTGTAAAGGAAACCATGAGTGGACTAAAAATACAGTAACTTAATAGTAAAACAAACTATCATCAGGAAGGAAAGGAAAGGAAAGAGGAAGGGGAGGAGGGTACACTAATCATGCATTACTTAAACTAAAGAATAAATACATATTCTCTACAAAACAAAGAATTGAATACTATAATGTTACAGTTCTAAAGTTAACTATGAGAAAGACAAACTGAAACTTTCTGAAACAGCACATATTCACAAAACAAAGCAAAACAAGAACATTCTGTGGTGAAAGAAACAAGAAATAAGAGAAGAAAATGAAAAAGAACAAGCAAGCAACAGTAGCATAAACAAAGGCTGACAAAAGTAAAGTTGGCAGTACTTAATCATGTGTACCTGCAATAAAAATAAATTAGAGAGACAACCAGCAAGATAGCAGCAGAGTAAAGAGCTCCGAGAAACAGCTCCTGCTACAGGACAGTTGGTGATCACCCAGAGCTATCTAGAGCACTTGTTTGGGGGCTTCAGGAGACCAGAAGTGCATCCTGCGACATCCTTGAAAGAATGGAAGCAGGAGACTGCACATCTGCAGAGAAAATTCATAAGTAGAGCACTCCACGCCACAGAAGCCAGTGCCCATCCTCCACTGGAGGCACAAGCCACCTCAGGAGCTGTTCCACGGCTGGAATTGGAAGCTCCACTTCCCAAAACAGGGGAGGAAGAGACGGCTGGGCACCAACTTTAGCTATTGATTAGTAAATTCGGTGGGCTAATGTATAATCCTAAGAACAGCTAAAGTTTGAACCTGTCCAAGTCTGAATGACACTGGTAGCCACCATCTTAACTCCACGCCTGACACGAGGGGAAGCGGGGCTGACTGAAAATCACAGTGCTGGTAGGGACCGGCTTTTCTTCATGGAGATCAGATTGCCACTCTAGCCTAAGCCCCAGGCCCAGCTCTAGCAGGGAGGAAGCTGACGGGTCCTGCACCAGCTTATCCAGTTACCTTCAGGTACATTTGGCTGGTACAGACTGAATAATCGGAAGTCTTCCGGGGCAACTTGGACCTGCACTGCATAGATTGCTGCCCACACCTGCAGCTCCATCCCTGCCCCAGGCAGGGGAGAAAGGGGTGTGAAGCTTCATCAGTCTCTCTGGGCAACTACAGTCTAGGCCTGCATGAGTTGGATTATTCCACACAGCTGTGGCTCTGTCCCTACCCCTGGAAAAGGAGAAAGTTGGGAGAAGCTTCATTGGTCCTTGGGGCAATGAGTGTAGCTTGAGCCTCCACAGCTTATAGCACCAACTACATCCTTGGCTCCTACTACACAACCAACAAGGGAGAAGGGCAGGAAGCCCTAAACCAAAGAGAAAAACTGCACCCAGAATAAATACTCTAGTAAGCCAGATGCCAAGACACCAACAAAAAATTACAATCCACACCAAGAAACAAGAAGATATGGTCCAGTTAAAGGAACAAGATAAGCCTCCAGATGACATAAAGGAGTTGAGACAACTAATCATAGATGTTAAAACAAATCTCCTTAATAAATTTAATGAGATGGCTAAAGAAATTAAGGATATTAAGAAGACATTGGATGAGCACAAAGAAGAATTTGGAAGTATACATAGAAAAAATAGCAGATCTTATGGGAATGAAAGATGCAATAAATGAAATTAAAAATACACTGGAATGATATAATAGCAGATTTGAGGAGGCAGAAGAAAGGATTGGTGAGCTTGAAGAAATGTCCTCTGAAAGTGAACATACAAAAGAACAGATGAAGAAAAGTTTGGAAAAACTTGAACAAGGTCTCAGGAAACTAAAGGACAGCAAGAGACATGCAAAAATTCGTGTCATGGGTGCCCCAGAAGGAGAAGAGAAGGGAAAAGGAGCAGAAGGAATATTTGAAGAAATAATGGTAGAAAATTTCCCAACCCTATTGAAGGACATAGATATCCATGCCCAAGAAGCACGATGTACTCCCATCAGAAAAAAATCCTAATAGACCAACTCCAAGACACATACTAATCAGAATGTCAAATGCCAAAGACAAAGAGAGAATTCTGAGAGCAGCAAGAGAAAAGCAATGCATAATGTATAAGAGATACCCAATAAGATTAAGTGCTGATTTCTCACCAGAAACCATGGAGGCAATAAGACAGTGATATGATATATTTAAGATAGTGCAAGAGAAAAACTTCCTGCCAAGAATCTTATATCCAGCAAGATTGCCTTTCAAAAAAAGAGAAAACTTCCAGCCAAGAATCTTATATCCGGCAAGATTGTCTTTCAAAAATTAGGGCTAGTTTAGAATATTCACAGATAAACAGAAACAGAGAGTTTGTAACCAAGAGACCTGCTTTGCAGGAAATACTAAAGGGTGTGCTACAGCCTGAAAAGTAAAGACAGGAGAGAGAGGCCTGGAAGAGAATCTAGAAATGAAGATTATAACAATGAAAGTAACTAAAAGTGTCAAAAAAGTGGTGAAAATAAAATATGATAGATAAAACCCAAATATTCAGGAATAAACTTAACCAACAATTTAAAGTACTTGTATTCAGAAAACTACAATTCATTGTTAGAAGAAACAAAAATAAGACCTAAATAATTGGAAGATTATTCCATGCTCATGGATTGAAACACTAGTATCATTAAGATGTCAATTCTACTCAAATTGATATACAGAATTTTTTAAAAATTCCACCAGCATTTTTTAAATAAATGGAAAACATGATTATCAAATTTATTTAAAAGGGGAAGGAGTCCTGAATAACCAGAAACATCTAAAAAAGGAAAAGTGAAGTTGGAAGACTCTCCTTTCCAGACAGTGATAAAAACAGCATGGTACTGGCATAAAGACAGACACATAGACCAATGGAACCAAATTGATGGTTAAAAAACAGACCCTCACATCTATGGTCAAGTGATTTTTGACTAGCCTGTCAAATCCACCCAGCTTGGGCAGAACAGTCCATTCAACAAATGGTGCTGAGAAGATTGGATATCCATAGCAAAAGAAGGAAAAAGGACCCCTATCTCACACCCTATAAAGAAATTAACTCAAAATGAATCAAATAGCTAAATATAAAAGAACCATAAAACTTCTAGAAGAAAATGTAGGAACATATCTTCAAGACTCGGTGGTAGGTGGTGGATTCTTAAAGGCGATAAGAGGAGGACTGAGATGGACTACTGATATTTAACGTATGTAGAAGTTTTAATTAGCTTTACTGTAAAAGTGTGGAAAGGTCCAGAGTTGATGGTAACACATTATAGTGAGTAACAGCTGGTTTATAAATAGGGATGTGGCTGAAAATGATAGTTTAGGGATATAAATGCCAATTGACATAAAGCTAGAGAATAATCTAGGGACAGAATAGCATAGTAAATCCAGACGTGGATGAGAATAGTGGTTGATGGTACAGATGCAAGAGTGTCCATTGTGAGCTAGAGCAGGTGTACATCAGTATTGCAGGATGGTGGGAATGTGGAGAAGCATGGGAAAAATACAACTGGAGTGATATATGGAGTGTGGTTAACAGTAATAATGTAACATTCATACATCTATGCAAAAGATGTATTGTGTTGATAATGGGGCAGTATGGAAAATGTGTGCCAAATATATGCTGTGGACCTGGTAATAACTGGATGATATTATCTCATAATCTGTAACAAATATTCCACCAGGGTGTGGTGTGTTGATAGAAGGGTGTTGTTTGGGAATCTGCACATGTGTATGATTGTTTTGTAAGTTTACAACTTCTGCATAAAAATATATTTAAAAATAATAACAGCACGGCTTGGGGGTGGAATACACCAAATGTAAGATAAGGACTATAATTAGTAGTAAGATTTTGAAGCTATTCTTTCATAATTTGTAACAAATGTCTCACAACAATGCAAGGTGTTGGTGGAGGGTTGATGTATGGGACCCCTGTATGATGTTATGAATGTTTGCTTTGTAAGTTCACAACTTTTACTACATACTTACTGTTTATGTATGTTCGTGTATAAATGATATAAAAATAATAATAAAAGTAAATAAATAAATAAATTGGATAATTCATATTTATAATTATTAAAGTCCAGTTTAACTGACACAGTAAAACCAAGTTCTTTGTGTTACATAAAAGAGAGATGACATGGGAACATAGATATACACAACACTACCACATAGTAGAAATGTAAAATAAAATATGGATTGTTAAGAAAACTCAAATTCACAGGCAAAAAAGAAACAAAGTATATTGGACCCCATCCTCTGGCCATCCTGTGGCAAGCAATGCTTGGGTAGAAAACATCTGGATTGGACACACTATGGAAAGGACTCCAGGAGAGGAAACTTGCCCTCATTACACTTTCATCTTTAAAGGGAAAGTTAGGATAGAACAATGGGGAGCTTCAGGGCAAAGAAATGGTCTTATTAGAAAGAGGGGTCTCTAGAGCTCTGCCTTGACATCTGCCTATTCTTTCAATCAGCTAACAAGTATCTGCTGGGCCAGCTTCTTAACTACCTAAAGGGTGAAGGAACGAGCTTTCAAGACATATGGGTTTCTTTACCCAAACATATTTAAAACAAAACTAATTTAAAAGGCTAAAAATTAAAGGACTGGCCTAATAAACATATACTGGGGACAATACCAGTCAGGTTTAAACCTAGCACTAAACACGTTAGAAAACGGCTTATAAAGTTTGTAATGGTAACAGTACAATTCATAATAAATCTCTAACACTTATGTCCGAGTGTCCTGAAACTTTCACAAAAATCAACCTCATATTAAGTCATAGGTAAGTCACAGATTAATTCACCAAAGTAGAAATAGTTTATATGGCACTATGTAGGCATAGCTAAGGAATTATAGATCAATGGAAAGGAACAAACATATGGAAACCTTTGTATCTTGGTTTTCCAGAGCTGCTATGACAGATACCACAAAATGGCTTGGCTTAAATCACAAGAATTTATTGTTTAAGAGTTTTGAAGCTTAGAAGTCTAACATCAAGGTCTTGACATGCCAAAGTCTGTAGCAGCCTGGTGCTGGCTTGCCACAATCCTTGAGTTCCTTGTTATGCATCTCTGCCTCCAGGACATAATCTCCTCACCTGGCGATCTCTGACTTCTGGCTTCTTCTAACTTCCTTCAAAATTCCTCTCTTTATAAGGCATATGGATTAATGCCAACCCTGATTCAATTTGGCCACATCTTAACTAATAATAATGTCTTTAAAAAGTCCTACTTACAAATAGGTTAATACCCACAGGAACACCGTTAAGATTAAGGTGTGTTGTTAGGGTGTGTTGTTATTTCATCACCACACTGACATTTGGAAATAATAATACTAATAAAACTTCTATCTTAAAATTCTAGGTCAATATATTATAATAAAAATTATAAAACATTTGGAAATTTAATATAACATATCAGAACCTATGTTCTGAATGGTGATCAGAAGAAAATTGTACACTTAAAAATGATATTAATAAATAAGGCAAATAAAAATAAATTCTAGAATTTAGAAAAATGAAAAACAGAATAAACCTAAAGAAAGTATAAGAAAATAAATAGTAAAGATAGAACTAACATAGAAAAGAGAAAAATAGTAGAACCAATAGATAAATCCAAAAGATGATAGTGTGTATAAAAATAAAAGTCAAGATAAATCATTGACTAACCTAGCCATAAAAACATATTGAAAAAAAACACATTAAAAATAAGAGGGAAAATAGCCATAGACAAAGAAGTTAAATATTGTAAAAAAATATTTTTTGCAATTGTATGCAAATAAAATTTGAAAACCTGAACAAATAATTTTCTAGAAATTATAAAACAACATAACTGTCAAGAAAGAGACAAAAGTTAAATGGAGCAAATGTGATAGATGCAAAAAGCTCCACTTTTTTTAAGTAAAGCACTTAAGATAAAAAAAGAAAAAAAAGAAAAAAATCTCAGCACAACAACAATGGATGATAGATGAATGCCACTTGGTCACCAATCAGCAGATATCTTTTGCAATATTAAAAAAAAGAATGTTTCCATATTCACTTTAGGCAGCTTGCATACTACCATCAATAAAATCCAAGAATAACAGTACAATAAAATGAAACAATAGGCTAATCTTCATTATCAATACATTGAAAAAAGCCTAAAATAAATATTAGCAAATAAAATCCGGCAACTCATTCAAAAAATAATCAGGACCTTTATCTGATAAGATTCAATCCCTATATCTGATTTTTAAACAAATAAAATACATATTGATAGATGTATACTTCCTTAATAGGAATATTCCAGCTAAATCTAGCAGTATTTTTGAGGTTGAAACCTAAAATCCTTCCCTTCAAATCAGAACAAGGAAAGGATATCCCACAATCACCACAATTATTTAGTATTGCTCTAAATGGCAACCAAACTGGAAAAGAGAAATGAGAAGCATACAATTGGACAAAGGAGAATAATAGTTATTATTTGTAGATGAAAGACTGAGAATCTGAAAAGCCAGGAAAATCATCAGGAAGAAAATCTATTCTAATAGAAAATTTGGGACTACGGCTGGGAGAAAAAGCAATATATAAAAAATTCATCATCCTAACATTTGGCAATGAACAAACGTTTCCTAATACTCAGAGTTTGTAAGGATATGGGAATGTAAGCAGTTTCCTACTTTGTTACAGGAAATACAAATTTTTACCCTCTCATAGAGCCTCAGTTGGGTTTATGAGCTTTATATGTGTAAGTAAAGTAAAGCACTTAAGAAAATGTCTGGCATTTAGTAATCATTCTATAAGTGCTAGCTTTTACAATGAATTGATCATGATCATAGTAACTATTACTATGAGAGAATTGATGATCTTTTAATGCCTTGAGGGTTCATTTGACCATTTTTCATCATTGTTAAAAATAAGCAGCATTTTGATAATTCTTCCAGAATCTTCAATATGCTCAGGAATTGAGAGGGCAGACCACTCACTGGCCTGTTGTTAAACAACAGCGTGGGTGAGCCAAAACAAAGTAATTGGCAATAAATTTAATTTTTTCTCTGGCATAGAGTTTTAACTACTCAATCAACCACCTTTCAATTATACACACAAACCATTTTAGATATGAGTTTATGCATCAAGTGTACACTGTGAATGCAAAGACATTTTATTTTTAAACTTTTCATCTCCAACAGTTAATTCAGCATCTAATTAGTGGAATAAAAATGTTAAATGTACAAAAAATAACAAAAGACAAATTTTAGTAATGTGTATAATTCTAACTTGAGGAAATTGTTTGTTGTTCATAAAGAATATAGTGACTTACATTTGTTCTAGTAATGCCAACTCTCCAATTACATGTGGACAAAAGCAAGACAATAATCACCACAGGAAAAATCCAGAAGGGCTCAGAGCTCCCAATTCCCAGCTCCCAGCTTCCACAATGGTGCAAGTAGTGAGCCAGGAAGATTTAGAAGACCAGGTGCCTACCTGTCTTTTTCCTGCTCTATCCCTGTCACCAACACAGTGCCAGGCACCTAAAGTGGAGCTTGATAAATATGAACAAGAATAAATGAATGAATAAAGGAATGAATGTGGACCTTGGTGCATGCATTCTAATTCTGAAGTTTCAAAGTGGATTATGTGCT
Source organism: Tolypeutes matacus (assembly GCA_026826555.1). NCBI lineage: Eukaryota > Metazoa > Chordata > Mammalia > Cingulata > Chlamyphoridae > Tolypeutes > Tolypeutes matacus. The sequence continues at coordinate 1,969,966 of JAKSZT010053770.1, read as the reverse complement.
ATTGACTCATTTATATAAGAGGCTACCTTTCAAATTAACTCAGGTTTGAAAATGCATCTAACTAATACTCATAATGAAAATTTATGTTAAGCCCATCATTAAACCCTTTTTAAGTATCTTTTAAAATATATAATAGGAAACCAAACTTGTCTGGCTGATTTACTCCTTACTTTTGACTGTTTAATAGCATCCCCTCCCGGGCCCCCCCCCCGCCCCCCCCCGCCCCCCCCCCGCCTTTACTTTTTGACCTGGTCCCAAAGACACTCTGGGGATCTGGCCTCTGCTCATCTCTCTGATGGCTCTCAGTTTCCTGAGCTCACCCTTAGTCCTTGCAACTGCTAATCTTTCTGCCTGGAATTAAAACAAATGTTAATTGAATGAGTGAATGAGTGAGTTGGCTACTTTAATAATTAAATTCTCCATTTAAAAAATAAAGTTACTAGTTCTTTAGTTTTTTTAAAATGTCTACTTAGGTTGTTCTTTTATTGTCTATTTCACTGTGCAGGAAGCAGCTTAGAAATTCTTTTAAGGTTAATATTGCAAACACCAATTGTAATCTCTTACATCAAGCACGCAACTATCCCTCTTCACACTCTTACACTATAAGTGAATGACGTTTCATTGCAATTATCAGGAAATGTGAGGGAAAGAGGACCTGTATGATGAGGCAGAGGTGTGTAATGCGAAGAATGTATCTCTTGGGCTCCTGACTGTGGCAAAGACTTCTCTGAGATGCTGCTGCTTTGCTCAGATTTCAAAGTACTTTACCATATAACTTGCATCAGTGTTTCTGAAGCAGAAACAAATGAATAATCAGGACATCAAAACACCAAAACAGAAACATTTTGATTTAAACCTCCCACTTACGGTAAAAATGAGTTAATTTTGCAAAGCACTGAAATCCATTTTTTGCCATTTATTTAGATAAACATCCATAATTAAAGCTCAAAATATAAAATACTCTTTTAATTACCATAAAATGAAGCAAATTGTCTGCATTTTTATTGTGATCAAATTCTCAGAAAGTACCAATCTCATGGAAGTGACCTTTGATTGTGATTCAATGAGTGTATTTTTGCTTGCTATACTTTAATTGCTGATCTAATTGTCAGAAAAAAAGTGTATATGCATGGTGCCAAAGAACATGAATTGGTTGAAGCTTGGGTTACAGAATGAAAAGTATAGTTCCCAAACAACTAAGCATTAGAATATGATGTGAATGTGTCTGTATACATATATATACATATATGCATACATTATGGTTTAAAGGGGATCCTGGCAAGCCACATAATAACTGCCTGAACAGCAACACCTCACATATATTAATTTTACCAAAGTATAGCTCTTACTCCACCCCAGATTCCATGTATTTATGTATTGGTAAGTAAGACTAATGTGCCATTTAAGGTAAGAATAATCAACGCTATACCGAGTAAGGCATTTTTTTTCTTGTTATACTAACTAGATATGCAAGTTTAGATATGATAAAAATATACTGACCTGGTTCACCCTCACACCGACCTCTTGAAATATATTATTACTCTTCTTTTACAGATAAAACAACTGTCTCATAATTTGTCCAAAGTCACATACCTAGTAAGTAGACTCTTAACACAGATAGTCAGACTCAAGTGTCTACCCTCTTAACCGCTACACTGTACTGAGCGTATCAGTGCATTCGTGTTTGAAGAGACTATGAGAAGCTAATTTATTATAGGCAAGCTCACAAGAGACTGATTTGTGATCCAGATGCTAATTCAGTATTTGAAAATAGGGTATATTAATCTTTCCAGCAAACTTGATAATGCCATCTGTACAGGGCTTTTTCTGATGGAGAGTTTGGCATAAAACCCCAAATTAGGTAAAATCCTGATTGCTTAGTTAATACAGGATCAAAACAAGAGAAGTTAAATATCATAAAGGAACATTTGTATCAAGATGCAGTAGCATGCTGAATGATATGGTATATGATAATTGAGATATTTTAAAAAGAAATAGCACTGTTCATCTGTAGCTATTTCTGGGTGATGATCTTTTTCTAGACATCATACTTTTCTCCTTAGAATTATGAATTTGTCACTTCTAACCTCTAAATCTAAATAAATGGTTAAGGATTTTTTTTCTTTCCTTGTTCAACACCTTTTTACTTCTGGAAACAAAATGTATGAATTTATGACCACTATTCTTCATTTTTATTAAAAATAGTTTTAAGTATTATAATCCTTGAGTCAACTCTTTATAATACAACAAAACTTAAGTTATGACCCCTCGATACCACGGAAAGTCAATATAACCCTTTAGATTCTGGGTAAAATTAGAAAGTTTTGAATCTGAAGAGGAGAATGAAAGCTATCCCGAAATATCAACCTGAGCATGTATTAATGACTCAAAGTCTTATTTATTCCCTGATTTATCTTAAAAGTTCATCAGCAAACCCTGAGTTAAACCATAGACTATAGTTAATAGTATAATTATTAAAATGTGCTTTCATCACTTTTATAAGATGCATCACACTATGAAGGTGTTAATAATAGGGTGGTGTAATTTCTTAGGGTGATCAAGCAAATACTATGCAAAGGGACGGCTTAAGCAATGGGAATTTAACAGCTTACAGTTCTGAGGCCAGGAAACAGTCCAAATCACAGCATCATCAAGGTAATGCTTTCTCCTCAAAGACTATGGTGCTCTGGGGCTGGCTTCTCTGTCACATGGTGGCCTCTCCTGTCCTCTCATTTCTCTTCTGGGTTCCCTTTACGTTCAGCTTCTTACTTCCCCTGGCTTTTTCTCCATCTGTCTGAATTTTATTTCTCTTATAAAGACTATAGTAGTAGGTTTAAGATCATCCTAATTGAGTTGGGCCACACCTTAACTGAAGTAACCTCATCAAAAGGTCCTACTTACAATTAGTTTACACCCACAGGAATGGATTAAGTTTAAGAATATGCTTTTCTGGGGTACATACAGCTCCAAACCACCACTGGTGGTATATGGGAACTCTGTATATAACGCATGAATTTTCTGTAAACTTACTACTTCTCTAATTTAAAAAAAAAAAAAAGTGTCCTAAGATATTTTAATAAAAACTCCTGTTTCTTTAAATCAAAAAAAAAAAACAAAAAACTATAGCTAAAAAAATACTATAGATAAAAAAAGTTAACAGAAATTATAGAGATGTAAAACTAAAAACACTATAGATAAAAAAAGTTAACAGAAATTACAGAGATGTAAAACTAAAAATACTATAGATAAAAAAAGTTAACAGAAATTACAGAGATGTAAAACTACTAGAAGAATCAGAAATGCAGACATATCTATTTAGTAGAATAAATCAAATAATATAAAGAGCTTATTACACCTTAGAGCAGTTCAAGTCCCATGTCAAATTCTGGATTAGCATAGAATAATAGGAGAAACAACCAAAGAAGGGCAAACTTAAGTATCATTGATGTGATTATACCATTTGTTCTTTTTCCTTCAAAATTTAAATAAACTTTCAGAAGCCTACAGACTTCCAGGAACATCTATTAATATTTGTAACTATTCTATACAACTATTACTTCTAGTACTAAAGTCAACATATTTTATTATAATTGTTAAGATTGTACTTTCTAAAATATTTTTCCATGTTACAAAAAGAAATATATACTCATTGTAAAATTATGGGACATTTTAAAGTAGAAAATTAGAATCACTCCTATTTTTTAACCAATATAGAACACCAACAAAAATTTTGGTATAGTTCCTCTCTTTTTTGTGTTTAAATTGATACTTGCTTTATCCCACAAATATTATTTGATAGTTTGCTTTTTCCATTTTAACATTATTTTGATTAACTTTCCATGCTAGGAATCTTAACAAACAACATATTTAAAGGCAGCTTTAGGTTCTGATTGAGTGGAAAGATCATAATTTGAGCATTTTTTATTGCTGAATATATATGTTGGTTGCATAAATTTTTCACATACGTAAAAATTCACTATTCATTTTTATTTCAATATTTGTACACATCTCTGATTATTGGTTTAGAACAGATTCTAGGAAACATAATTAAAAGGGTAAAAGTTATGTACTTTTAAAAATCCTGATTTTCATTATTTTATGAAAATTCTATCATTTCACATTCCTTCCTGCAGTGTTTGAAAATATCCAATTCACTACACCTTCACCAGCAAAGAAGTGTTAGTGTAACACTGAAAACAATGAAAATTATTGTTTTTATTTTTCTCTTTTCTGACTTCATGTATGAAAAGTGGTTTCCTATTGCTTTCAATTGATTTTCTTTTACTATATATCATAGTTTGGGATTTGTTAGCAATTTCCTTTTCCTCTTATTTCAACTTAAACTTTTTGTTCATGATGTACTAGTGCTATGCTTATTTTCCTTAGTATTTTATATTCTAAAAAGTAACATGCAGTTTGTTATGTGTTCAATTGCCTCTTTTAGTCTGTGTCACGTTTTAATGACGTTTATCTTAAATTTTTTATTGATTATGAGTTAAGTATGACTTCCCAAGAAAGGAGGGATCTTCATTCCATCTGAACATCATAGAATGAATAATGCCTAATCACTTCTAAGGCTGGTAAATTCCACACACAGAGTGTGGATCTATTAGTTTCAGTGCTATTTTGACATTTGCTGTCATCAACCCTACATTTTTCCATTCAATTCACCTTTATATTCTTAACCCCTGTCTGTATTCTATGCAATGCATGCCACACAATCCACATCAGCTTGGACAGAAGTCAATAAAAGCAAAGAAAATGTTCACAAACAAATGTATGTAGAGTAAATAGGAAGCTCAGGAGTAGATGCAAAGTAATAAAGCTTGAACATGCACCAATTAATTCATGGGCACAGACAGTTCCACACCTCCAAATTACACTTGCACCACCATTTTCCTGCCTCTCTTTCACTTCATTCTTTCTATTCAAGGAACAGTCAGAAATTCTCATCTCAAAATAGCAGGCTTCCTTTTCTCAATTAAAAGATTTATGTTTTAAAAAATGTAATAATGTGTGTTTTATGGAGGAAAATTAAAGCTTGTGCTTGGAAAACACATGAAGTACTATAATAACACCCAGAGAAATAAAGAAATGAAACTAAGATCAGTCCTACCATTCCATCTAATTGTGAGCTTTAAATTTCTCCACATGTAAATAGGTATTATGGCTTTATGTTCTACACTTTTGTGTTTGTGTTTCTGTATCTATATAGAATTTGTTGTTGTTGCTCTTGTTGCAAAATTCCTGGCATGAAGCAGCAGACTGTGTTTACGAAATGCCAATGTGGAGCTAGTAAGACATCACTGGAATTGTTATTTTTAAATGGTCAGTGCTGCTTGGTATTTATCCTACTCATTTCCCATAGCTTGCACTGACCTCTCTGGAGTCCCTCGAAAGGAAACATTTTTCACAGCAGAGCCTTAATGAAGTCCAGGAAAGGAAGGGTTCCCACCGAGGCAACCAAGAATACCTGGTCTCAGCAGAACTGTAAACTTGTGTAACAAGTTACCTGCAGAACTTCATTTTAGAGAAGGAAAAAAGAACACTGAGAATGGCTTTCAGTTATTCACTTTGTTTCAAATATTTGAATTTTTAAGCCAAATTGTCCAACAGACTTTATGACCATTGAAATCAATTGCTAATTTTTCTTAACAATTCACTGATACATAATCCCTCCCATATTACATAAGAATGAAATACATAAGAAACTTTTTCTAATTATTTGATATTCCAAGAATATTTTTGTTTCTGTTGATGTTTAAAATTATAAAGCAGAGAGCCAAGTGGCAGAGCTTTAATGTTTATATGTGAAGATAGATAGAGCTGTAGAAAAGCTAGTGTTTGAAATGAGAGCTTATTTATATGGCCTGAATTAATGCTGTCAGGAAGTGATCCTGGAATAAAAATGTATCCTCCTTTTTACTAATGCCTGGTGTCTCACCATGAGACCACTGTTCATTTAGTTTAAATGAAATAGAAGGTTCCTGCTACCTTCAAATAAAGTTGAAACTCTTCTGTCTGGCAGATGATATACCCATAATACAGTCCCTGCCTACCTCTACACCTCTTCATCCATCTCTCTCACATTTTTTCTACAAGCACAGGGATCATATAATATATTGCCCAAAGCAGGGCATTTGGGTATGCAAGAGACTACTACGTTTAATTAGGCCAGGAAAACAGATGAAAACCAGGACTGTCTCAGAAAACCAGGATTTATTGTCCATATTTTGCTCCAGACTTCATGAATCACTTTTAATTTTCCAAATGTGCCAAGCTGTTCCCACCTCCATGTCTGTGATCCTGCTACTTCCTCTGGCTGAATTGCTTTCCGACCCCACTTCAGCACACCCCTGTGGCAAACTCCTCTGCTTCCTTCAAGGCCTAGTTCAAGTTAAGCCCTTTCTGCACCACTATCACACCCTGCACAACGTCTCAGCACATGCAGTGTGGTGGTGTATGGTACATCTATTTCACTAGAGACGCCTGATAAATATATGGATGAGCACACATCTGGGGCATTTAAAATGCTGAGAGTCACTTATCTCAAAGTATTGATAAATATATATATTCTCTCTGAGAGAATATTTTAATGAGGAGGAGGAATAGAAATGTGGATACTGAGTGCTTTGCAAGTAAAGGAAAATGAGCACCATTTAAAATGGGAAGGAGTTCAATAAAACATTAGGCACAGTGAAAAGACTTTATATACTTCACGGTTTCACAAAGGGCCAGCTCCATCTGAAGTTAATTCTTAGGTTCCAAAAATTCACTTGTTCTTGAAATGAAGTGTTTTATTTTAATTGAATGAGCCTAGCATTCATTCTGCATTTAAAAATAGGTTTCTAAATTAATTTTCTCTCTCACTCTTGTCATCTGAAAGCATCTTAGGTAATACAATTTCCAACAATTTAAAAACAAATAACTTCAATTCCACTGGCCTATATGTTATGCCTTTTAAAAAATTAACTGTTATCACAGCTCAATGTGCCAAGTGTCATCCTTATCAAATTTCTCAGTGTCCAAGAAAATGAATGTAATTGCTTCCTCTCTATGATATATTATACATAATTGGCTTCCTATCATAAAGCAGCTGGAGAATATTCACAACATCTGAAAGAAGTCCATGTTTGCATACAGATCCCAGACTCAAAAGGTGCATTTTCATTTTAATGTTAAGTTGTGACAAGAGCAAAAATAAAGTGTCTGTTGATATTAGGAAACTAACAAAAACAAATACAAAATCCTTCAGTTCTTCTGAATAGTTTTCTTTTTATAAACAAAGCTATTGAGATCAACTCTATAATGTCTCTGTGATATTTTATATTTCTATTCATGTAATTACAATTGCATGTCATCACAAATGTCTTAACAGAAATAGTATTGAGATTTGGGTATTTTCTGTACTATTTACAAACCCATGTGGAACATCAGCATCAACACTCTTCATTCAAACAAATTTATTGAGAATTTGTGTGTCAAGTCTTCTGAGTGAATGCTTTTACCTGTATTTACTTGGTTATACCCCTGTGGCATGCTTGTATCACATCAACACTACTAGCATGCTTCAATTATCTCAGGGACTGAAATGGGTACAAGATGAATAAATCTGTGTGTGGCCATGAAAATGCACCACTCACATCTATTGCAGGGACTGCAGTTGATTGACAGCCCCAGCTGTTGCCCTCTGGATCCATTGCTGCCTTTGTCTTAAGGCCATGCTTGCTGCTGTCAATGCTGAAGCACAGTAGGGATACGAATGCAGCCCATTCCTGCCCACTCTGGGACTCCTATTATGGGAGAATTTGGTTCAGGATCTCCTCATTGGCCTGGCCAAACTTCCTCCGAACTATGCAGCAGTCTGGCACTCTTTGTACCCATCCTTTGTTCTGCGCCCTCTCTTTAGAAGTGTCAGACTCAAATCACTCCTGAAGGCTCTCACTACACTTTCTTACTCCCTCTCATTTTTCTTTTACTTGACATTTCCCCAGTACATATCTTAAGCATCTAATTATATTTTTTAACATTTTTCTTTATTTTTAAAGAAGCTTTAGATTGCATTAATGTTACATCAAAAATACAGGGGATTCCCATATACCCTACTCCCTCCCCTTCCACTCACTGCCACAGCAAACAGTGCCTCAAGGAGGGGTGCTCCTGAGGACTCTAGAGACATCTAGACATTTTGCATACCTTCTTGGTGGGCCTTAACTTGGAATAGATGATAATCTATCTCCCCAGTGTAACAGAGCTAGACTCATTTATAATTTCCTTACATATGGTTTTTTGACCCCTTTTATTTGAACCTATAATTAGCACTATACCCATTAAATATATTTCCCAGAGACTTAAATCTTCCATCTGTTCATATGCTGGTTGAGCCCTGAATCTCAGCAGAGTTGTAGCCAACACCTTTTCTCCAGTTATCAGACTCACCCAGGACAATTAACATCTAATTCCCTTTTGGCATCTGTTCTCATAAGACACCAACATACGCTGTATATTCCTATCTGGAGTTTTTATCCCAAAACACCATCAATTCTCAGGCCCTGTTGAGCAGAACAGAACTAGGTGCAAACTTTGAGAACACCTATATTCCTTTGTTACAACCTCTCATTCCCCATCATGCTCGAGCAAATACAGGCCCTGCAATCCTGCTTCTGGGCCCTATACTGCTACTACTTTCCACCATGTTCAACATTTTTGCACCAATACCTCTTTGAGAAAAGAACACATACATAAAAATACAAAATCCAGTATACATTTTTAGATACTCTCTATATTAAGAATTCATAAATTACCCTAAGGAAAGAAAAAGCCAGTCATAATTAGGATTAAATATAATTATAAATTGATAGGACACTATTGGGACAAATGGGGAAATCTGACCAATGTCTATAGATAATAATTTCATATAGTATTTATAATGTTAATTTCTTAATTTTTATAACTGTACTGTGGTTATGTAAGATAATGTACTCTTTAATAAGAAAACAATACTGATCTATTTAGGTTAAAGTGGCATGATGCCTGCAACTTACTCTCAAATACTTCAGAAAAAACATAGATACCGATTAATTATATAACTAGAGTGAGAAAGGCAGAGAGAGAAGAGAGAAAAGATATAGCAAATACAAAATATTAACATTTTGGAAATCTGAGTGAAGAGTTCACAGGAAATTTTGGTAACAATCTGGTATATTTCTATATGTCTGATACTATGTCAATCTTCTCAGCTAATTTCTCTCTGCTGAAGAGAGTCACCTTGTTCAAAGAAACACCCTCTTCCTAGGGGCAGGCTGCATCCGTGACTAGTTGATGTGGGATACAAAAGCCCAGCTGCCTTATGCCAATCTAGCTTCAGAGTTCCCGTGAGTCAGCTGAGGCCTTCTGTGACTGCACCACAGCCCAATTTCTACTCTGCCCAATCCTGCTTTCTTTCCTTTCTTGATAGGGTATTGATCCCAAGAGCACTCATCTATATACTTCCTACATGCAATGTGTTCCTTGGTGTCTGCTTTCCCTGCAGCAGTTGGTGCTGGAAGTCATTAAGCAGTTTCTAAGATAGAATTTTGGAGCTGGATCACCCACTGCCTGACTGGTCATGAGGACCCCAGCACTGCTGGTAGATGGAGTCCGGATAGATCTTGGAACAAGGCAGTGGTGTAATTGTTAGAATTTTCACTGGTGGTAAACTGGAATGGTATTCTGATGGAAGGTAGTTCACTGGTAGGTAAAATGTATCAGTTGGTTGAGAAACAATATAAAGTGGCCAAAGACAAGCTATATCTGCAAAGGGGAAAGAGGGACGAGATGCTGAAGGAGCTGCTAGACCCAACAGTTTGTAAGGGCCAGAACCATGAACATCTGTATGGGACTGGATTCTGAAGGGGCTGGATCAAGAGTGTGGGAAAGAACATAAAATTGGATGAGGAGGGATTTTTCTGGAAATTAGAACTCTTCCAGGACAAAGGATTTAACATTCTGGCAAAGACTCGGGAAGAAACTGAAAACATGCTGTAAGGGTGGCTCCTAGGAGAAAGTTATAGCCACACTAAATGAAGGAGAAATGCTAGAACTCTCATGACAAACAACGGAAAACAGAGCAGCCTCTGACTTCCTTTTAGTTGCCCAAGTACAGAAAGAGGCCACGAATCCTGGAAAGCTTATTTAGAGATTATTTAATCCAACCTTCTCCCAAATGTAAGTATTGTATGTATCTCTAACAAATGTTACTGAGCAGCTACTTGAAATAATGTCAGAAAATGCTACTTACACTGAAATACATATGTTATAGTGAAACAAAACCAGCCTCTGTCTTAAAACTTATACCTATTTGTAACTAGAATATTTATTAAGTATCCTTTGGTAAATCAAACAATCAGCCATCCAATTGTCTGTTTAAATCTAGATTTATCATTCATACAAACACACACAACACACACATACACACACACACAAAGAGGACTCCTCAAGAGCTTAAATCAGTTATTCCTCTGGAAGAAAATAGTTTTCCTATGGTAAATGGGCTTTTTCTTGTACTTTGCCAGACAGAAAGTAATATGTGTCACTCTCTTCCACTGGTAGAATTAAGCTAATACAACTAGAACTGGGGATTCTCCATTTGCTCCACACTTTCATACATTTTATCTTCAGTAAGGCTTTGAATGTGAAAGTGGAGGTGATGATTGCAGGGCCAGACTACAATGATGGTGCCAGAAATAAAGAAAAGCTACAAAGTGTAAGAGGATAAGGGATTCAGGGAGACTCATATCTCTCACCTTTAACAGCTTATTGGACAGAAATACAACCAGTCATCACAGTCATCAGTCTTAGGTCAGAGAAGTTACAGGCCAATCACCAGAAATGACTAGGTTTAAAAAGCTTTGTGGGGAGTGGGTGTAGCTCAATGATTGAGTGCGTGCTTCCCACATAAGAGGTTCCGGGTTCATTCCAAAGTACCTCCTTGAAATAAAAAGTCTTTGTGACCACCTCATGTCACCCACAGCAGTCAAACCCACACTGACAGGCATGCACACACATATACACACCCACACATTTCTCTCCAACTACAGGAAGGTAGATGGCTAAACCATTCAGAATAAATAACTATCTATTCTCCACTGTTAACCACATGATATATTAGAATCTTTATCATCCTTTTGTTATTTACTCCAATATATTGAAATATTATAGAGCTAAGTGTTTCCTTCTACCTAAAAGATATAATTATCTTTACAGCTAAATGAGATAAGTATCCATTTAGCATCATTCAAAGCAAACTATCTCACTTTTTTATATCAAAAGAATTTGGAAATATTTAGACTGACTTCAATATTCAAGTACATCCATACAGAGATGTCCGTGTTGTTGCCTGTTTTGCAGGGAATTGGAGAGGAGAATATAATTAAAGAGTTCACTCTTACTTGGTAGTCTAGAGATCCATCTGGTTTTAATGTTGTCATCTTTATTCAGGATTTTTCCACTATCCCTTGCACTAACCTTCTCCTATCAGTAATAATCCCTTCATAAAGTGTTCTGATTTATAAAATATGTTGGATGGAAATCTTTCCCTAAATTTTCATATAATGTTGACTTGAAGGAAATTTTTGACTTTGATACTTTAGTGAAGAGTCTTGTAGTCTCATGGTAATAGCACAGGTGAAATGGGAAAAACAGGTGTGGCAGTTGATATTATTTATGAATTCCAAAAGAGATATTGATTATGTTTGTAAACTGGTCTCTTCCTCTAGGCATGATACCCTTTGATTGATCTAAATTCATACACTTTACATTTACTTAATTAAATCAAGATTAGGGCTTTGTTTCAACCTAATGACTGCATAATTAGGGTGTGCAAGGTTGAGTCCCCACCCCCTTGGTGGGCTATATAAATGGTTAATCAAGAAGGCAGAAGAAGAAATACACAGAGGAATAGGACCTCTCTCTAGAGGTCCACAGACATGGAAGAGGAATGAACTCTGATCCTGCGAACCCGGGAAGAGAGATGAAGCATTCTCCTGATAGTCTACAGCTGACCTTGTGAAGAAGCCAGAGCAGCTAAGCCCAGAAAGAAATGAGCCCTCCAGCCTACAGCTGAGATTGGAAGAAGCTGGGCCCACAGAGCCTCAAGAGGAAGAGGAAGGCTGAACCCTCACTGACATTGCCCACCATCTTGCTTCAACACATGGCAACAGACATTTGGTGAGGAAGTACCTCTTATGGTACCTTGAGTTGGACTTTCTAGGGTCTTGTAACTGTAAGCTTTTATACCAAATAAATACCCTTTATAAAAGCCAACAGATTTCTGGTACTTTTCATCAGCACCCATTTTGGCTGACTAATGCAACAGGCTCTACTGGTTGTGTGATTGTGGGCAAATTACTGCAACTCTCCATGCCTGATTTTTTATGATTATAATATAGAGATAGTAATAGTTCTTAATTTATAAAATTGTTATAAGAACTAAATGGGTTAATGTATGAAAGCACTTAACCCAGTGCCTGGAACATAGTAAGTCTTTAATAAATGCTAGTGATTATTATTATTCATTCCTTAGTTTAAAGGCTGTGAAGATTAAAGATCATGTTCACATATGTTTAATGGGAAGAAATAAATATTATTGAGAAGCCATTCTGTATTTAAACTCTACCTCTCTCTCTTATATTCATGATTCATTAGCTCTTTAATACAAATTTAAAACTGGTTAATATAAAGGTTTAGGAATTTGCCAAAGTATCACAGAGTAGGCAGAGTGATGAGGATTGAAGCCCAGCTCTTTTCAGACAATAAAGGCCTTACTTTTCCATCATCTCACATTACCTTTCAAATTAAGTTTCAGGTGGGGGCAAAAACTGCCCTTGACTGAGAATCTTTAAGTGCTGTATTATCTTAGATACAAATTTTTCAAAATTGCAGAGAAGACTATCTTTCCTCCATGGCAGACAGTTTTACCCTAAGGATTAATTAGAATAAGGCCAAAATACAAGGCAAAAATTTGCAGCTTATTTAATGTGACCTTATTATTTCTTCCCATTCCCACCCTTTTGACCCAGAAAAAAGTAAACATCAATAGAAGTTGGAAGGATAAGGAGAATAGGAGGAAGGACAAAGAAGCGGCTGCTCACTCTTTACTGGTGTTGGAGAAAGAAGGTCTTCACTGACGGTGGCTGGACACCAGACAATTCTGAGTTGAGGGGCAGGGAATTTTAGGAAGAAAATAGTTCAGGATGTTGCTCCATCCTGTGGAGGTTGGCTGGTGCATTCAAGTTAATTGGGTTGAGTCATACCCTTCTTAGTGAAAGTTAGAGGATTGTGTGGTACTCCATGCCCTTGGAAATATCTCAAACTTCTTCTCAGTAATCTGGATCCACTACATTGACAGATGGTTCTTGCTGTCCTCTCATCCATCTTCCAGGAGTGAGCACCTTATACAGATTAATTGAATGAACAATTAGTGAAATAACAGGTTTGTGTTTGTGATTGTATACACAGATGCATGTATATACACACATGCATGAACTAAAACATAAAATAAGGCATATTTGAATGAGTCTGTGTTTGTGTCTCTGTGAAAATCACACCAGTAAGTCAATCCAGACTCTTTTTCTCAGAATGATACAAACCAGAATGATTTTCTGAAAGCACATTTCTGAAACATTTTTGACTTTCAGGTATAATGAAATATATCTTAAATGTAAAAACAAATATTGAGCTTCTATCTGTGGATCTGGATGGATAATTAGCAAATTTGTATGGTGTGCTTACAGAGCAGGAAATGTAGGGAGCACATAACCTTCTTTCAGGTTTTCCTGATGGGCATCTCAAAGAAATAAGCAGTAATTTCTCAGAGGACAGAAAATATGTTACTGAGGTGTGTTTTCTGACCTTGAGTGTCATCCATATAAATCATGATATTATGAACACAGAAAACTAACAGCAGTTTCAAATATGAGTTCTAAATTGGAGCCACAGTGGGTGACCATCCAAACACAACTGCTGATTTGTAACTGAACTGTCCCTCTCTACTCTATACATCGCACTCCGGAGGGTGTGGCAACACTGATTTATTTATTTGATAGCCTCTATAATATTCTCAAGCAGTACCAAGGATGCCAGGTGTTTTAGTTGGCCAAAAGGCTTCCAAGGCAAAGTACCAGAAATGGGTTGGCTTTTATAAAGGGGATTCATTTGGGGTAAAAGCTTATAGTTCCAAGGCCGTGAAAACTCCAAACCGAGGTACCACCCAAGATGCTTTCTCACTAAAGTCAGCTACTGTTGATTCTGTTGTCCATGCACATGGCAAAGCCAGATGGTCGCCAATCTCTGTCGAGGTTTCTGCCTTTCTGCAACGGTAGGCAAGCCTGGCATAGGGCATGTCTCTTAGCTGGCCTTCTTTCTCTTTCTCTGGGCCTCAGGTTCTTGAGCCTTTCCAGGGCTTCCCTCTTTGCAGCTCAGCTATGGGTGAAGCCTCCCTCACAAGGCAACATCAAACATGGTGGGGCGGCTCCCTTTTCCTATGTCTGTCTGTCTCTCTGTGTCTCCATTTATATCAGACCCAGCAAGAAGGCAGACTCAACCTGAATCATGCCCCATGGATATAATCCAGTAAAATGGGTCTCACACTCACAGGAATGGATTAGTTTAAAACATAATTCTTTGCTTTTGGGGATTCACAAAATTCAAACTGTCACACCAGGTAAGTGGACAATAAAAATTAAAATTTACCTCAAACAGAGCATGTCATTTATATCTCCAAGTTTTTATATCTTTTTTTGCCATGATATAAAATATCATTTTTCAGACACTTTGCTTAAGTCCTTCAATGATTATCTCCTATTCACTTCTCTTAATCCTAATGTCAAGTTTGCCCATTTTGTAGGGGATACCATTGGGAAAATACTGATCAGGAAGAACTAGAGGGAGGAACTCTGAATATAGTTATAAATAATTTTTAATTCTATGATGGTAAACAAGATAAAGGTACTAGCAACTCCCCTCTAGCCTAGGTCTTTACAGTTTTGCTTCAAAGAGACAAGAGTTATTGAGTCCTTAAAAAAAGACCTTCAGAATCTTTGAAGAATAATGTAAATCTAAAAAATAGATTTTCTTAAAGTGGTAGTGAGTACTTGACTTCTGAAAACTCATCTTTAAATATCTCTCCCTCTCTGAAACATTTTCAACTTATTATAGCTGCTTAAAATTACTGCTAACACCTCTAGACTTTAAGCTCTACTCTCTACAATACAAAATGTTCACAAGTGCTCTCCCTTCTCTCCTATACCTTTGGGCACATAATTCTTGTGCTCAGTTAGCCCTTTGGGAAGACCTTTTCCTTAGACTTTTTAATTTCTGTTTGGACAGCTTGGACTGTTTATCTCATGATATCAGTGTCCTGTTGCCAAATAACTTGCCCTCATTCACCTACCTACCTTAGAGTCTTTACTTCCTTTCACCAACCTAAGTAACATTTTCCTTGAGACCACTTGAGCCAGGTTTTGAAGAAAATCCTCTTGACGTGCACAGCACTTTTTCTATTTCTCCTACTTTTAAAATTTTATTCCTTGTGACAGATTGCTTCCAACAGAAATGAGAAAATAAATAAATATGTATTATAAGATTAGAGATCCACTATATATTTTTTCCATCATTCATTTCATTTATTTACTCAACAAATATTTATTGAGTGCCAAAAGGTTCCCGACACTGTTAAAGGCTCTTGAGATACATGCGTGAAAATAACAGACAAAATCACTGTCCCTGTGGGACTTCCATTCTCTTGGGGGAAAGACTGATAATACACAAAATAAATAGGTAAATTTTATAGTATGTTAAAATGTAATAAGTGCTATGGCAAAGAAATGAAAAGCCGAGCAAGGCAAGGCATCGAGGTTTGCAATTTTAACTAGGATGATCAGATTTCACTGAGAAAATATCATTTGAGCAAAGGCTTGAAGGAGATGAGAAAGATATTTGGGGGAATTGTATTAAAGATAGAAGTAACAAACAGTGTGAAGTCCTAACTTAGGAGAATGTTTCAGGGACAACAAGGAGACTAATGTGACTGGTACAGGACAGCAAGAAGAAAAGGATAAGAAATGAGATCAGAAAATAAACATGGAGGGAAGGAGAGGAGATCATTAACTTATAGGTCTTATAGACATTGGCTTTTACTCTGAGTGAGATGGAGAGCCACTGGTAGGTTCTTAGGAAAGACTGCTAGAGTCCGATTTCTATTGTAACTAAGTCACTCTGTGGTATTGAGAATAGCCTGTGGATGTGAGTAGCAAGGGTGCTAGTGGTGAGCCCAATCAAGAGACTGCTGCACTCATTCATGTGAAAGATGGACTTGTTGGTGACTTTAGTAGTGGAAGTAAGAAGAGATCTGATTTTGTATGTATTTTGCCAGAGGAACCAACAGGATTTGCTAACATGTGGGATTTGGGATATGAAAGAAAGAGAAGAGTTAAAAATGACTCCAAGGCTTTTGACTTACACAACATGAAAGGTGTAGTTACCAGTAACTAAGATGGGGATGACCTCAAAAAGAGCAAGTTTTCAGGAGAAGATCAGGAGTTCAGCTTTGAAAATGTTTTACAGGCACTCTTTGATTCACACATTAGTGTGGTTCTGTAAATTGACTGTGCAAGAAGGAAACCATACAAAGCAATTTTAATAATCACTGGGAAAATAATGATTTTTCATGACCTTTAAAAGTTTTTATGAAAATATTAAAATACTCTCTTACTGTCAGTTATAAATGCATAAGGAAGATAAATAATAGTAAAACTAATATTCCATACTTTGTAATTTGAAACATTAGGAACATGGAGAATTAAAGTATTTATTTCTGTAAAAAATTTATCAAGAACAGTACTTGCCTACTTCACATAATATAACTTATGATATGGTGTGAATATCATTTCAATGCCTTGGCAAATTGTCATATGATTTTCTAAGTTTGGATCCTTTGTGCTTTCAAAGTTGTGAAATATCTGCGAAAGTTTCTGTAATAGAAAGTTTTTTTCTGGCATCGTTTCCTCTGGGACATCATCCTTTGTTTACAACCACTTTTGTCATTCAAGTTCACATCTGGCTGCATGTCTTGAGTGTCTCACACGGTGGCAAGGTTAACATTTCCAAGGTCAATGTATTAGTAAGAGTTCTCCAGAGAAACAGAACTGACAGGATATATAGATATAATATAGATATAATGCACATATATGTATTTATGTAAATATTAAGAAAATCTATAATAGGAATTGGCTCACACAACTGTGGGAATTGGCAAGTCCAAATTCCATAGGTCAGCTTCCAATTTGGAAGCTCCAATTAAAGTGAAGTTGAGTTCCCCAGCAGTAGCTGACTAAATGAAGCAGAGACAGATGTTCTTCTTTCTGATGTTTGAAGTCCTCAGTTGTGGCTTTAAGACCCCCAACTGATTGGATGAGGAGACTCCCCTCATTGTTGATTATAGATGCAATCAACCATAGATGCAATTAACTGACTATATATACAAATCCATGTATGAAATACCCCCATGGTGACAATCAGGCCAGAGCTTGCTGGACCAAACAACTGGACACCAGAAAGTAGCCAAGTTGACACATGAAATTAACCATCACAGTCAGCTATTCCACTATTCCTTCTATCACTCCATTTATGTTCTATTCTAATTTCACTTCCAGCATTACCATTTTGTCTCTTTGCTGCACTTTTATTCTTTGTGGACCTATTCCTTCTTTCAGTTAACCATTTTTGGTTATTCTATTTTAAAATAGAATGTGGGTTTATCACAGAAGACCAGGAGGTAACATAGCTACATGCTTTACTGTCTGTGCATGAAGTACAAGTACCAATCACCAACAGATTTTGAAAAAAGTGATGTTATCAGAATGCACTGATTATGATGTGCATCTGTTGTTATGTAGCAATTTGTGAACTGAATAGCTAGCAACTAGCAAAGTTTGTATTTTATGTAATTACTTACAGTTAATATATTATGGTATATGAAATTTGAACTAAGTTGTTGAGGACTGGTGTTATTTAAATAAACCATGAGAACTGAAATTTGTATATACTGGAGCCATGCAAAGAGATGACTGCCTTATTTAAGTTGTCTTCGAGATATCCTCATGTAGATGTCAAGATACCAAAGTTTAAAATTCAGGAAGACCCTGGCAAGGAATAAGATTTAGAGTCATTGAAAGCAGAAGACAGATAAACATTCTGAATCAATCTCAGTACATTTCTGTCATGTTTATAATGCATTCCAAATACCTAGCTTTGGTGTTTTAATCCCAACATTAGATATCTGGGGTTTTTACCCAACTTAAAAACTATCATTTACAGATTTTACATATTCTGCTGAGCACTTATTGACTTCCAGCCAGGAAGTCAGGGGTGAACCTTCCAGGTCCTGGATTTATACCTTCTGAATTGATTAGACCACAGGGCACCCTAAGACTCTCTAGGATGATACAAGTGTGAATTAAGTATTGATACATTGTGTTTTTTATTCTGTGATGAAACATTTCATTTTAAGAAATAAAATTTATTTTATTTATGCAGTCAAAGAAAATTCAAGAACTTACTGAAATGCTGTAAAAACACTTGTCCAAATATGAGCCACAAAGGAAAAAACTTTCAAATTTCCATAACATTATTTACAGGAAATATAAATCCAAAAATTGTGCCTGAGCATAACTGTTACCTGAGCGCAATGGAATAATTGTCATTAAACTTAGTTTACCTAAATTTAGGAAAGAGCAAAAGCAGATAAAACAAACTGCTTGGCTTTAATGTCTGTTGAGCATGGGTACTTAAAGCTTCCCTTTTGTATTTTCTGTTTTGAAAATTACAAGAGAAGTTCCTTCGACATTATATTAAACTCTGATGTTTTCTTTATGAAATAAACATTGAAATGTAGTTTTATTCTTATCAAAAAAATCCACTGAGTTTTTATTGTAAAAACTTAATATTAAAGATTAGAGTATATCTAGAACATTCTTTGTTAGACTTTGAATTAGAGAAAAAAAGATATACATATATATTCCAGTTAGACAATGAACTTTGTTATTTTTCCCATCTACTCATCCCACTTATGGGATAGACCAATTCTGGACACTAATATCGAGCAGTTATACTCAGAATCCATCTACCCCTGGTTTTTCCATGTCTATTCCTTTATCATGGTGCCCCATTCCCCGGAATTCCCTAAGATCTATTTTAAACTCTTTCCTAGGAGACTGAGATTCCTTTATGTGAAGCTATACCTGGTCGTCTCTTCCTCCCACCCCCATCTCCCTATCCCAGGTAGTCCTGACATATTCTAGGTCTTCCTTCCTTCATTTCCTCTCTTCACAATGAACCTAGCTTGACCCAACACTTGAAAACTGATATAATAACTTGTTAGTAGTTACCAATAGATCAATATCTCTATGGATATTTGCATTTTAATCAGAAATCATTGTATATACAATGCGATCAAAAGGAATTTTGCTCTGATATGGTATTTCTGCCACCACAGTTGACTACTTTAGAAGACATTACTGATTAATAACCTGAGTCACTATGCAGCTTGTCTCCTTAGCAACCACTGCCATAGATTCTTCCTTGAAGTATTTTTCTCCTCAAGTCTAAACTCTGACAGAGATCTTGAACAAAATTTGCTTTTAAAAGAACATTGGTGGGATTTTTTCCCCACAATTTGAAATTATAAAAATCAGAGCTTGAAGGCAACTTTAAGGTCACCTAGACCAAACCTTTAATTTTACAGTTGTATAACTTGAGACTCAGATAGGTTACATGATTTATATGGGTCACAGAAATTTCTTAACAAAGTTGCTTTTTGAAATCCTATCTCTCTGCCATACCTTTCTCAAATATAGAAAGCATGAGAAACACGTGGTTTAAAAACAGAGCTCTGTGCAATGACTTCGTGGTTTCCAATGGAGATCTGAACTCTGTAAGTACGAAGAAGTGCTTGCTGAACAGTCTACTGTGGCTCCAACTTTAGCACTGGCCTGGGCTGGATTGTCAGTAGCATGGAGAGCCTCCAACACTCAGCATTGCTATAGGCTACACAATGAGAGAGAACTCTTAGAATTTTTATTTTTAACAGGGTCAGTAGCCTGAACCTTCTCAGTGACCAGGTAATATAGCAGACGAATAACCACAGTTAAGTTCCTGGAGAGTGGGGAAGACACTGCAGACAGGTTAGGATTGGAACCAAAAGCCCATGGCTTCCCTCTCCACCAAGAATGGCAGTAAACACCATCCTAGGCAAAACAGTCAGTAATGAAAGCTCATGACTATTGTTTTCCAGAGGTGGAAAAATGCTCATGAGATTTCTAGCATATAAATATATCTAACTTGTTTAGGCTACAACTTGCTAACTCAGAGCACACCATGCAATTAATGAGGCCAAGGTCACAAATCTATTCCTCTGAGGAAAAGTTTAATTTCATTCTGTTTATAGCCTCTGATTTCCAAGTGCTGTGGCTCTTAGGAAGCTAGAGGAGCTTTCTACTATTGGAAAAATAACTTGTTCCCCTGTCAGAACAAACACAAAATCATCTATGTATTGACATTGTATTCATTTATTATGGTTCTTGAGTAAATTGACTTTAGTCCCAAACTCGTGTAAATATGATGGCTTAATTTCACTTAATTTTAGACAATCCATCTATTTGAGTAATGTAAAGTATATGAAATAATCATAAGGGAGAATTAAATTCTAGTTTTTAAAATACAGCAAGAATAAACAAACATACAGGCATTCATAAATATTATGTTGTTTCTGATTCTGGGATTACTTGAACACGCATATTTGATTCATCAAGATTGACATTGCAACTTGATTTGGCAAGTGCTTTAGTTTTCTTTTTAAATGGCCTACATCGATTGCTGATCGAGGAGGAGAAGGTAGAAGATAATCACAACAGAAAGGAGAGAGAAGGAGAAAGAAAAGATTAACAGCACAAAGATATCCTCTTAAATTAACTTTATAATTTTACCTAAAATTTATCTATACTTTATCTAAGGTCAACTCAAGCTAGAGTCTATTCCTGATAAAGTGTTGGGTAAGAAACCAGTTCCCCATCAACATCTAGTGAATTCTTCTGCTTTAATTTTTGGCTAACTATTCCTGTGCATTTATTTTTCCTATACATTTTATCAAGCATCACAAAATGTTCCAACCGGAATATGACTGCTATTGCATTAATTTATTAATTAATTTTATCAAAGTAGACATATTTAAAAAGTTAAGTTGTACCTTTCAAGAGCATGACAAGTCTGTCCATTTATTCAGACCATCTTCTATGTCCTTTATTATCATTTTCAAGTATTCCTCAGTCCCCAGAAAGGGAATTCCTGTGGCTTGCTTTATACAAATATTTAGTCTTTAATATTTTATTATGAAAACATTTTCAGTCACCCTCAAATTCTTCCCATACTTCTGCATGCTGTTTGTATAATTATTAAGCCAAAGAAACTTGGAGCATTCTTTGAATAATGATTTTAAGGCTTTACTGAAAAGGCTGAGCAAAAAACTTCTCGAGTACAACCCCTGAGACATGAACCCAGCACAATATCTAGAAGCCCTCTCAATTATTAGACTGAGACTGCCAGTTTACATTGCACTTGAGAGTTACAACAAATCCTTGTTTTGGGGGAGCAGGGTGAGGACTGGTACTGTGTTTCCAAATGAAGGGCAAATATAGTTTCTGAAAAAATTAGCATAATAAAAACCTGCATTCATCTGTACAACGGATGTGAAGATGACTAATTATAGGTTTCAATTTTGTGAGAACATATGCATCTAAATATATTGGAAAATATATAAATAAAGATAACAAACGTTTAAATCCAGTCAGAGTAATGAAAAACAGGTGCTGATATAAGACCTGTATTTGAATTTAAATACTTTTAATAGTGAACTGATAGAAATGGCTTGTCAATTATAATTAGGAGCAAAAAAAAAAAAAGGATAGTTTACAAAAATTAGTGTTATTGTATTTCTGAAGCAGTAAATTCTAAATGCAAGAGCCAAAATTTCAGTATCTTTTAAAGTATTTAGTATTATAAGATTAGCAAAATTATTGACCACTAAATTTGTTGAAATAAAATAAAAATGGTGCAACAAAATAAAAATATTAATAAACTTTAATTTCTTTACCTAGAATAATGTTCCTTCTGCTTTATTTCTCCTTCATTTAGTTTTCTAATTAACTCCTAATCTTTTGTTAGATATTAGTTCACATTTAACCTCAACTGGGAAACCTTATTAGAAAAATCTTGCTTGATGTCCACAACTTAATGAATGAATGAATGAATGAGTGAGTGAATGACAAGAAGAAAGCACAGGTGCTGACTCACATTTTTCTTTTTTTCCTCTTCTTTATTTATCTTCCCTATCAATCTTCATATCAAATTATCTATTATGAAAATTGTTCTCATCCAGGTGATGTCAAGACTAATTTATGGAAATAATTGACTACATAAATCTTTCTTTTAAATACCTTTATGATGCATGGAAAATTATGGCTATAATATATTATTCACCTTTTAAAGGCTTATTAGAGCTCAGAAGAAAATAATGGATATAACAAGAGAAAAAAATGAATAAGTAGCAGAAATTTAGCACGGTAAACTGGGAATGATATGTGAGCTGATTAATCGCTAATCTCAGTAAAAAGCACCTTTGGATTTAAAATCCATTAATGGACAGGAGGCAAGTTTTAGGCTGATTCAAGTTGAGAAATGGCATCAGAACTAGACCCTCAAATGGTAGCAATCTTAATGAAGGGATAGACTAGAAATCTTTTTAAAAGTTAAAAAAATATTGTTATTAAGCAAAGTGAAATTTTTTGTCTTGACATGAAATCTTGAAGGAAAAAGATTTTACCCAGAGAATTTTTAACCAGCTTTCCCTAATTTTTATATTTGGAGTTTAAATTTATAGTAACAGCATATCTCCCACCCTACAGAAAAAAGAGAAAGGTAAAAAATTGGCACAGAATGAAGAGTGAAGTAACACTCTTTAGAAAATTTTCAGAAAATTTTAAAAACTCAAGAGGTCTTAGGACCTCTCTTGAATACTCCTTCAATTTATGCCATCCATCATTCCCACAGATAAAGCCCCATTAAAGTGAATTCAGTATCCAAAATTACAAACAGGAAGAAACAAACCACCATGATGGAAAGGCAAAAATAGCAGGAAAAAAAACAAAAGACTTCAATAAAACAATTTTAATATTCATAATTTAAAAATAGATATGCTAGAAGTATGCTTAAATACTTAAAATAGAAGATAAAATCTAAAAACATGAGAACAGAACATGATATAGAAACCAAAAAATTGTCAGCATATAGAAAATAGAAGGAAATGACTCATTTTTAAGGCTAGATAACTTTGATACCAAAGCCAAATAGGAAAGCCTGAGAATACATTTTTCTATATATCCATTCTCACCCATAAATATAGAGGTAAAAATCTAAACAAAACTTAGCAAGTCACCTATATCTCTATTTGTGTTTATGCATAGATTTATAGCTATAAAGATACCTAGATGTAAAGGTATAGAGAGTTAATTGGCTTAAGCCAGCAATGCAAGCATTTAACATTAGAAAATCTGTTAATGTCTTAATGTATGCCCCCATAAAAATAGAATAAAGGAGATAACTCTTATGATTAGCATAATATATTCAATAAAATTCAACCCGTGTTTTTTATTTTTTGATTAAACAACACCATAAACAAACAACAACAAGAAAAAAACTTCATTTGAAATAGAAGGGACTTGATATTTGATAAAAGTGACATTGCATCAGTGAGAGTTTTAATTTCCTAGCTGCTGAAACATACAATGGGTTGGAACTTATGGGTGCACAGTTTCAGAGGCTAGAAGGCTTGCTTTCCTCCAGGACTGGTATCTTCTGACTGGCCAGCAATCTTCAGGGTTCCTTGGATCTTCTCTCACATGGCAATACATATGGCAGCATCTTCTCCTTTCTCTTCTGGGTTTCATTGACTTCCAGCTTCTGGCTGCTCCTCTTGACTTCTCCTTCTGTGTCTAACTTCCTTTACTTATAAGGACTTCAGCCATATTGGTTAAAGGCCCACCTCATTCAGTTTGTACTCACCTTAACAAATAATATCTTCAAAGTTTCTATTTACAAACGGGTTCACACCGACAAGACCAGGAGTTGGGACCTGAGCATGCCTTTTCTGGGGAATGTGATTCAATTCCCAAGAATGGGGAAAGATCTGACTTTTAAATAAATGCTTCTAAGACAATTGGATGTTCCATGCATAAACTTAAAACTGAATCCCTGTTTCATAATATACAAAAAATAATATGTTCAGAGTGGATTAAAGCATAATTTGGTTTTATTTAGTAATAGTGAATGTTGCATATTTTAGGGCCCCAAAAATACTATTATTAATTATATACTCAGAAGACAATCTTCCACAAGTTTATACAAAGAAATGTACAAAAAGAAAAAAGAAAAGCAATATCCATTAACAGAAATCTCTACAAATAAAATTTTTATTTTTTCATAAGATGAAATAATAACAGCAGTGAAAATGAGCAAAGTAAGCTGCAAGTTATCATTTCAATAATATCACACACATAAAAATGACCCAAAGGAAAATAACTTACAAAAGAATAATATAGTAAAATGCAATTTATGTAAAGTAAAAAACCTTATGAAAAATAAAATACATTTGGGGAAGAAGTAAATACATATGCTTGTACACATGGGAAAGATAAATAACAATACCAGGATGGGGTTATCATTATTGTTGATCACAAATATTTATTTATTGAACCTTCTGAGCACTTAGTAGCTCTGTGCTTTCTCATGCCCATTAAGTAAATTGAGTCATATTGTTTGTTCCAGCCAATGAGCTGATAGTGGAAGTAAAACATGTTATCCCAAGCAATGCATTTAGTTGTTGGTGTGAGACTGACTGGAGATTTCACACTTTTTTTTCCTAGCATCTAGGCTATCAAAGTTCAAGATGGTGGCTGTTCCATTATACTGGGTCCTTGAGTATCTTATCACATGGTCATGTAGCATGACCAAGAAACAAACTATTGTTTCACATGACCATGATTTGGAGGATAGTTT
Source organism: Tolypeutes matacus (assembly GCA_026826555.1). Classification (NCBI taxonomy): domain Eukaryota; kingdom Metazoa; phylum Chordata; class Mammalia; order Cingulata; family Chlamyphoridae; genus Tolypeutes; species Tolypeutes matacus. Next base: position 1,944,823 of record JAKSZT010053770.1, on the reverse strand, counting down.
CTTATATATCTTACTCAGACTGATACACAGATTATGCTTACCTCTAATATGAATGTAGAGAGTTAAACAGTGGGAATCAACTATTACTTCAGAGTTTAATTCCTCAAGAGGAATTGGGAATAAAGAAGTTTTCATTATTTTTCTGAATTATTTTTGGTTTTATTGAAATATTTAATGGAAAAATAACAAAATAAAATAGTCAGCATATCCAGTTTTTTAAAAAAATGTTGAGAAGAAGTGGGTTGTTTTGTGTGTTGCAAGTGAGAATGACCATGGTTTTGAAATGAACATTTCTGGCATACTGTAGAACTTTTTTCTACTCTTTCCTTTTTCTCATTTTCCTTTACCTCTCATCCAATCCCATCCTCTTCCTTCCTTACACCATCTCCTGCATTCAACAGACTTCAAAGTAAGCTTTGTACTACATTATGAGGCAGGACATTCTGTCCACAACACTTCGTCCAAGAACATGTGTGGGTAGACTACTGTATTGGAGCCCATGCAATTTCAGAACAATTGTAGCAAAAACCTATTACAAGATACATAATGATAACGATGCTGATTCCTAAATAGTACATAACTGAAAGAAATTTCTAATGAAAATTTTAGTGTGCCTCAGAGAGATCCTAAAGAGATATTAGTCCCATTCCTTAATAACATTGCATAACTATATCCCTTATTATTGGTAAAAATATAACATGTCTAAAAGTTCTCCAAGAAATAACAAAAGCAGAGAAAATCTGTTGATAATACAACTACATTTGAGGAGATGAACAGATTTTAAAAACCAAAAGAATTTTTAAGTCATGAAACTCATTCCTTTACTCTGTCCTTCAAATTAACGTTAATTACTTGCTTCCTACCCAGAACACTTCAATTTATTTTTATAGTATTACATTATTGTGACATCTGAACTGAATAAATAATACTCTCTGGTAAATTGAGAAAGAAATTAATGTAATAACCCTCTTCAAGGAGAAGAGATGAAGGCAGTTATATAGCCCATTAATTAATCATATTTATTAGATCCTCATGAGGGACATTTATTTTAAAAATCAATACTTTTTTCACAATTGCTTATGCACAATTGCTCAGAAATTATGTATAGTCTGTATGGAAGATTATGCCATAGGAAGCACTGACAGACCATAGTAGGTAAGTGCTTAACCTTTGGAATCTTCTCTATCACTTACTTGCTATATAACCTTAAGCAACTATCTTTTCACACCACATAAGAAACACAATAATCCATGCAGGTATGATAGTGATTTAATAGGTGACAAGTGCTTATCATGGAAGTCATAACATAACAAATGCTTAATAAATGACATCATCCTCTTTTTCATCATCAGTGTCATCATTATCATCATCATCGGCATCATCATAAAACCTGATCCTTAAACGATCTTATGAATTACATGCTGTTATCCCTATTTTACCATTAAGGAAATTGAGACACTCAGGTGTTAAGTAACTTGTCCAATTTCATACAGATATAAAGAGAAAATACTAGAACTGTCAAGTTTTATATCTTTGTAGAGCCAGATTGTATCTAAAACTGTGAGTAGCACTTTTTGAGTAATATATGCAAATTCAAATATAAGCAAATGAATTCAATAAGTATCACTTTCTGAGAAAAATCTGTGGCCATTTATCCCAAACTTTGATTGGTAATTTCTTTAATTTTTATTTATCAATAAAGATAAATAAAAGGTAGAAATATTATTTTCCAGTTCCCTCAAATCTCAATTATCAGCTGTATTACTTTAAATCTACAATTTAAGTAACTGGATATCAGTAAAAAGAGAAAAATAAAAACAAGGAGACCTTCAATCCAGTGTTGGATAGCTCCCCAAATTAAATTTTGTGCGAGTGCCTGAATGAACCAATGCATCTTCTGTGATGTGTGTCTGAGTCATTCATTCTTTTTTTATACATTAATAAATACTATATGTCTGCTGAGTGTGTGGATGTCTACAAGGACCTGAGCATACAAAGACCTCATCCTTACCTTAGAAAAGCTCACCTTCATCCTTTCCTTAGAAAACCTCATCTTCTAAAGCAAGTATGCAAATACCGAACCAGCAATCACAACAGAACTTAATAACCCTGTACTAGAGGTAAGCAATGTATTCAGCTTCCAAGTGGATGTCTAAATAAGTGCTAAAGTATATTTGCAGAATATTATGCAGAAAGACATAGAGATAAGAAATAAAATGATGTTTTTAGAGAAGGGTAAAAAATCAAGTGATTGAGAGTGTGGACTAATGGTGAAAGCTGACGTGAAATATATTCTAGATCCCATGTCAGGCCACTTCAAATTTAAGGTCATGGAATAAAAGATTTTAGGATTAAGAGTGAGTGACATGTCTAGATTTACATTTAGAAAATTCACTATGGCTATAGTCTGCAGGATGGCAAGCCTGAATACATCCTTCCAGTCATTCATATATATAGTCAAAACATGTTTTGCTCACTGATTATATGTAGGGAAATGTAACACATGATGTAGGTACAGTGAGGAGCAAAACAAAGTTTCAAACTCTCTCTTCCCCACCCCTCTCTTTCTCCTTTCCTCTCTCCTACAGTTTATTGAGGTGTCAGAGACTGATAGTAAACAAAAACAAATAATAAACAAAATGATCACATACAGTAGTTAGAAAATCAAAGTTTTACACTACAACTAACCTAAAAATAGTTGACTATGCTAAACAATTAATGTCAGCACTCTAAGTTAACCCTTTCATCACAGCTACTCCTAATCCAAGGTCTGGTGTCCTACTTTGGGAATTTGGGAAACTTCAGATTAGCTAGATAGAGGTTAACAACACCAAATTTGTCCGAAGAGATTTGCAGCAAAGCTCCATTTCAATAATTTATAACAAGGACTGAATATATGCACCACCTGGTAAGCAAATTTTCTTTCCATTTGGGAAACTGATCTAATAAGGTGAATTAAAGAAGAAAAATTTGCTTGATGAACTTGGGATCTGAACTTAGGTAAAGTGGCCTAAAACAGTCATCCATCAAGGAGCAGAGGTCTTGAGACATCCCATCTGTTCTAAATAGATATGGCTGCCCATTGAGGGAGCATCACTGTTGGCTGATGAGGACACCTTCTCTCCTGGACAGTGTTAAAGAGACAATGACAATTTCTTACTTTCTAAATTTCATATTCCTAGAACCCATGGGGACCATGGGCTTTCAGTTTGTATTTGTCATTACAGCATCTTCCTTTCCACATTTCAACCCATAATTCTCAAGTTAACATTATTTTTCATAGATTACAATTTATGTTGACTGCTCTGTGAAGTCATATAGAGGTGCATTTTAATCTCACCTCTAATTTGCCTCTGAGAAACTTCTCTATAAGCTGAACGGCATGGATTGGAAGATGATCTTACCCATGCAGTTCAAAGGCAGTCTTAAAAATTCCTGTCATAGATAGTAACAATACCGGCCTTGTCCTATCCTATTGAGTGCCCTATCATAATATCAGGGCAATTACCTTTCTAAAAAAGAATAAACTCCCGAATATACAAATTCCCACCCCCATACCATCTTGTTAAATTGAAAGCAAGGCTGTAACTTTCTATCCCAGCTGACACCCTGCATATCTTATATGGGTGGCATGTTGGCAGTGCTTCTCAAACTTAATTTGCATATTATTAGCTAGGGATCTTGTTATAATGAAGATTCAGTAGGGCTGGGGTGAGGCCTGACATTCCACATTTATAAAAAACAACAGTTGTGCTACTCTGGAGACCACACTTAGCAAGTGTGTGGGGACTTTGTAACTAACAGCAGCTCTGAATAATGCTTTTTGTAGGTTTCACAGTAGCAATGGCTCACACCAGGGAACTTCTATATTGATGGTTCTCACAGTTTAGTTTCCCAACAGCAGACCCTACTATGAGCTTTTCAGTTGAGTTCATGGTGTCTCTTTCTTTGCCTCTTTGAAAAGTTTCTTTGAGCAGTTGCACAGCTCAGGACAGCATGATTTGTTAAAAGCCTGGGCACTGCCATTTAAATGCCAATAAGTGTGGTCAATTTTCTTAAAGTATAGAAAACCTCACTCTCCTCATTTATAAAGTGGATAAGATGATAATAATAGCAATAATATCTAACTCTTAGGAGTGTTAGGATTATTGAGACTATGCATGTAGAATTCCTAATGTATATCCCTCAATACATACAATTTGTTTTTATTTATATTATTATTATTTCACTTTGTATTACCTCATAGAATCATTATCATATCTGCCCCTTTCTGCTTTTCTGAATTCTAAATCATCTTGTCCAACTCACCTTAGTTTGAGGTAAGGTTTAATTCTCTTATAAGCCTATCCAAAAGGCTTATAGTGTGGTATCTGCTATTATCTCTTAGCAATGTCTCAACGCAGATTTTGATGGAACATGGCCAGAGCCACAGAATCTTCTTGATAGTCTTGTCCCACCCAAAAGCTTAGGGTGTCCATATAGATTGAATTACAGAAATTCCATGCTTTTCCAAGGTGATTATAAAAATACATATCTAATATACTTTTAAGTTACATAGAAAAAACTCAATTCTTTGTTTAGAGAGAAACCATCATTCAAGTACATGTTTGACAGCTGCTAAGCAGTAGCTCAAAGTTTAAGTGAGAGAGGTGAGTTAGCATGAGATAATTCTGTTTCTTAGAGTGTTTGACTGTGATTAAGTGGATGCTTTTTCCTGTATTTAGTGACGAAGAAAGAATGTCAGGAATGGCTTAATTAATCCTTGAATCTTGTCGATTTTACCCTCCACTGGATAGGCACTAAGAATTTGTATTTAATAAAACTCTTTTCTCTTATATCCCCTGCTGATTTCTGCAGGAGACTTACCTAACCCAGTAATTCTTTTTCTAATTTTAAAATTATGTATAACCAACATCTAGGTGAATCCTATGAATAGATATCTCCAGGTGCAGGAACAAAGAGTTGTCTTTGCATTTAGCCGCAAAGCACACACTTTTGCTCTCACAATGGGCAATCTGAAGTTCACAGATTTGCTTATCTATGTTCTTAATAGATTACACTTCATCCTGAGAAAAGAGCATAATAGGAAACACACATTAACATTCTTCAACATTTTAGAAAGCATAATATTTTATTTTAAAATTGTCAGTCCCTTTTGGTCACAACTGTTCCTGATAAGTACATTGGTTCTTTTCTTAAATAAGCAATACATCCTCAGAAACTCTGAGATATTCCTCATCTAAGATAATAATCCACAGTCTTAACTTTCTAAGAAGAACGGCAGTAAAGAAATATATTAAATAAGAGATTTTTAGAATTTAGGCCAGGAGGGGTAAAATTGGCTTGATTCATGCAGTAATTTAGGCAGTTCTACAGTGACTGACTTTACTGTCCAAAGTTTCCTCTCTGAATTTCTGGACAACTGATGAAATACAGAGAACTGTCACCTCAATCACCGGCAAGCAGTCCAAAAAGTGCCTTCTTTTGGTCCTCACTTCTGAGCCAGATTTATACAAAATCAGACCAGCAAATGAACCCAAGGAGAAGAATTAAACATAGCTGTGGCTGTGGTGTGATAGCAAGAGAGGGGGCCCTCCCTTCTCTTATTATGGAAGTGTGAAGCTTGCCTTGGGATCTTACGGAGCCCAGCATCCATCTTATGGCAATGACTGACTGCTCTGGGCAGACTGCAGGCTGATGCGGTGCCCCAAGTATGGCCATTGCAGACTCTCATGTGCCCCTCAGCTCTAGCCAACTAACCACTCAAGGCTGCTTTGGACATTTTATTTACTAAGGACATTTTAAAGCCATTTTAGAACAACATCCAACAATCAATACCATATTTGTCACAATTGAATACTCAGCATATACACAGGATGGTTTTTTCGTTTGTTTGTTTGTTTGTTTTTTACTAGAAAAGTTGTAGAATTACAGGAAGATCATGCAGCAAGTATAGCGTTCCATACACCACCCCCTCACAGGTTTCCCTATTATTAACACATTGTTTTAGTGTGGTATTTTGCTACAATTGATGAAACAATATTATTGTAATTATACTATTAACTCTAGCCCATAGTTTATATTAGGGTTCACTGTGCGTGTTGCACAGTTCTGCAGTGGTTCTTTTCAATTATTATTTTCATTTCAAGTACCATATATTCACCTAAAATTTTTTAAAGGGCTGCTTTTTGGAACAAATTTATCTTAATTGAAATAGCCATCCATTGTAGGTTTTCCAATCATTTAAATGCCTGCATGTCTTTTTCATAGAAGTATTACTGCATTTTAGGATGTTTTGACTAACATTTCTCCTTAAGTCCACTGTAAATATCAGTATTCTCTCCCAGAGAGAAATGATTCCAGCATCACTGAAAAAAAATGTCAGTCACGCCTGTGATTGTGTAGGTACACACACAGACAGCTTAACTTTTTTTGACAGATTTGTCTACTGTAAGGATTCAAAAATGATCTAGTTGGTGCATTTGTCAACATGGCCTATGCGTCAAATGTTGTCATGCTCAGCTTAAAATGAATGTACTTCCTTAGCATCACTAACAGCTATCTTAATAAAGCTGCCAACATTGCCAAATATAGATTGTTGTTGTTTGAGAAATTGAAGTCACATAAGGACTTATACGTCTGGAAACAATCAGAGGAATATACCACATGGTCCATTAAATAAATTTGCTGTTTTCTTATTTCATTCTTAATAAATAAGCTTTAAGTATTCTCGTTTCTTCCACCCTCAAAAACCCAAAATTATGAGAAAAAAGTTTGTGACGTCGCCTGTAAGAATTTTTGTCATATATATGTTCAGCACTTTAGAATTAGATGCTGTGCTTTCCTGAGTTCTTTACAAATTGTGCAGTTCACATATTTTCTTTTCTCCAAAGCTTACACACACACACATTAACTCTAAGTGATTACATGCTATTTAATAGAGCGGTTTCTCCCATATGATCAAACTATTCAGCACTTACTATACAGCTTTTAACATTTCAACTTGCACTTGTTCTATATTATCTTTTATATTTTCTTTAATCATTTCAAACACATATTTTTTTTATTGACAACAAGATTAAAAACCAGTTGCAGTGGTTGTCTTCTGCAATTTTTCTGTATTCCCCAAACAGTGAAAGATTATTGAACACAGAGGAAGTACGAGTTCAAAAAATAAAAAGTAAACCCAAATGTATTTATAGAATGTCTCTATGTGTCGTGGACGATATGATTCTCCAAAGGCAACTATTTTTAATACTGTCCTACATAACATTTAGTAATACACACACACGTGCACACACATAACCTTGCAAAAATTTATTAACAAGATCATTTAATACATGCAATTATATTTCTGGATTTAAATAAACAGTTGATTTTCCATGTCAGTACATACATACTGACTTCATACTTTTTAATATCTTCAAAATATTATATTCTGTCGATGTATCATAATTTATTTAACCAGCTCACTATCAGTGATCATTTTTTTCCAGGTACTTTTGCTGCTATAAACAAAGCTATAAAATGAAGATCCTTGTACATATATCATGGAATAATTTTACACAAGTATCTGTAGGGAAAATTCCTAATTCATAGAATTGCTGCCTCAAACAGTATGAGCATTTTTCAATTTGTGAATATTGTTTCCTTGTCCTCCATAACAGTTACACTAATTTAAATGTTTATGGTGATCATACTAACTGGTGCCCAACAAATAAGTGAAAATTAGTAGGAAATTGCTCTCAAATTTCTTTCAGATTTCTGAATGTTCAAATCAGGATTTAATAGCACACACACATAACTTCTGTCTTTTGGGTTGAACTCCAGCAGTGTGCCTCTAAAGCCCATGATTTTACCCACTATACTATCCTGTTTTTTCATCTTTTCACTCACTCCACACATACCCACCGAGAAGCTATAAGGCGTCTGATAATCATTATGTGCTAAGGATATACAGATCTTGGTCCTAGAGATAGGACAGTGGAGGTCGGAAGATGTCCAAGGGACTGTCATATTCAAATACAAAAAATATGAGAGCATGTGGTAGGTTAGGAGAAATGTCGGTGGTTGAGCTTGATTGGCATTTCAAGTACAAAAGAAGTTGTGGCCAGATATATGGCTGGAAAGGTAGGAGCTGTAAAAGCTGTTGATGTCTAATATTAGCCATTAAATATAAATTATGAAATGGTAAGCAATTCCTTCTTTTTGCATTTCTATGTTACAGTCAAATTCTCAATCTAGAGGAATGGAGTCCTCTAGAAAAACCATCTTGACCACTTTGACTGTGGTGGATCCCCTCAAAGCACCTTACCTTGGGGAAATCCTTTTCAGAGTACCTCTCCTGGTTTGTGGAAACCCATCTCCTTCTAGACTAGACTATCAGGATTGAGGCACATATGTGGTCACGTTCCTCTTTGGATCCACTGTAGGAACGTCAAAGTGCCATGAAAGTATTTAGCTCTTTATTTTATTTTCTCTTACTCTCTCTGATAACAAGATATTTCCTAAAGTCTCAGTTGCCTTAGTCCCATGATAAAACATTGTCTAATAAGAAAAAAAGGATCTCTCTCTTTTGCTACTAAAATTTTTTGTCATAGAAGTATCAGTGAGTAAAAATATACAATGTATTAACTTTTCCCAATCATACAAAGAAAGATAGTAAAGGTTAAATAGAGGCCAAGAAAATGTCCAGTTCCTAAAATACCTATCTCATTGAATTTAATAAAATGTATTACCTTTCACATATAAAGCAATCATATCAGGTTATAAATCAAACGGTTTTTGACAGGGAAAATGAGGTTGAAGGTTTCTCTAAAAGATTATCTCTTGGTGCATCATTAACCAGTGTGCTCTCTTACTCATTGATTCCTAAAGTGAATAACATACACCAAATAATTGGTGTCTAGAGAAAAAGAGTCTACCCCTAGATATAATCATCCAAATCTCAAATAAATCCAAGGTTGCAATGTGAATTAAATTGCCTATTAGCCAGAAAGAGTCAAGTTTTCAGGTATTATGAACAAATATAATTTTCTATAGTCTTCTTCTGCCTTTCAGGTTGAATTTAATTGCCTTCTGCAATGTATTTATTACAAGTTTCAGAAACATAAAAATATTTCCAATTTATTATCTTTTCCTACTTTTCTAATGCTTCTTACTAGAAATTTCACCTCTCTGTATTTTAGTTGCTTTTCTCTTGGCCTTCTATGATAATGTCTCAGGAGATGAGTCCTAGATCATTTGTAATCTGTGCCAGCAATCACCGAACTTCCAAGCTCTGGAGACATCTCTGTGGAATAGAGACTTGAATTGTATTTAGCCTGTTACTTCCAGCTGACTTTTGTGTTGACTTGACATATCCTGCCTTTTATAATGTGATTTTTTCAATGTTTCTGTTGAACTGTTTGCTAAGACAAAGAACTGACTCTCCTGACATTTTTTCTTTTTTCTTTTTTTTTTTTTTAGGCACACAAACATAACCACAGAGTTAACAATTTGTTTCTCAGAGGCCTCATTTCAGTTTATCTGACCAGTGTACATATATCTGTCCTTTACTAGTACTCCTTCGTAATCTTCTATCTCTAAAATACCTTGTGAATATATATTGACCTACGTTACCCCCTAAGGGTTTGCCAAGAAGGGTATTTAAGTGATAAAGGGCTACAAACATGGGTATGACTTGGGTTTCTGATATATTTCTTTAGCTGTAAGATGCTACCTAGAGAATTGTAGCACTAGAAAGGGCCAGCAAACATGCAGAATCAACTGCTTCATTTTACAGTTAAGTATTTGTACAGAGCCACCTAGCTGATTCACGGCCGAGCTGTGAGCAAGATCCCAGGATGCCAGAGTCACCGCCGCTTCCACCAGACCTTACAGCCTCTCTCTTCAGGATGTGCCTCTTGGAATATGTGACCACCATTCATGCCCATTTTTACAGAAATCCAAAGAAAAGCAGGATCCAGCCCCACTTCCCTATAAATAAGCTGGAAGAAAGATAGGTATTCCTTTTCCCATCTGTTATATAATCTGAGTGTGACCAGTCAGATGGCCCTGTCTGATTCTTCAGGGAATAAAGCAAAGGGAAGGGTCAATGGAGGCTTTTTATGGCCTCTTCATTGATTGGAGCATCCAGTGGTATCATGACAAGGCTCCAGAATAGAGGATTCTGGCTACACTAATAACTGGAAGTGATGCCATCTGGAAATAGCAACCAGCCATTGGTGATGCCTTGGGTCTTGGCGTAGCCTTTTTCCAGCCTTCCTGTAGATTCTGTGAGATATCCCAAACACCTCCAATAAACTCAACCTGGGTCCATTTTGGTATGTTTGACTAATAGAGCAGCTATAATATACCCATTAGCAATGCTTTGCTAACTCTCTAGGCACAACGGCAATTTTTCTTCCCTCTTGTCTCTTGTCAGATCTCATTTTTTAATTCAAATTAAATTTCTTGAGCTAATCCCACAGTACCTAATATTAATCATTGCAATAACAATTGTTGAAAGAAGAATTAAAGGAATAAAGAAGGGAGGAAGGAGAGAAATGGTGAGAGAAGGAAAGGAAAACAGGAAAGTAGGAAGGAAGATCTTCGCCATCCTCCCATTCCTGTAGCAAATCTCTCAATCAGCAGCTCTGTTCCAGTTGCTCCTCATTATTTTAAGATCATGTTTCATCCTTCATCCTTTCATTATCTTCAATCTTTTATTCCTTTGGTCCCTTTCCTATATACTTCAAAAACACATTCAGTTCTTTTCCCTTTCTTAAAAAAAAAAAATATTTCATTAGCTTATTTCTCTCTTAAATTACTGCTTTATGTGTTCTCCCTTACAACCCCAAATTCTTAAAATATTAATAAATATTTCTAATTTAAATCTTGATCCTCTGCAGTCTGACTTTTATCTCTACTACTCATCCATTTTTTAGTTACTCAACATATATTTTTTGGATACCTACTATGATTCAGACATAGTTCTAGACACTGGAAACACAATATCATTGCTTCTTTGATGTTTATCCTGGACAGAAAGAGCAAATAAAAAATAAACAGGAAAATACAGAGAAATGACTTTAGAGAAGTAAAACTGGATGGCCATTCCTGATTGAGTAGTCAAAAAAGGTTTGTGTGATGTGATGAATCATAAGCTGTGTGTGGTGTACAGTGTGTGATATAGAAATTCTTCATAGGGAGTTGCTTGTAGAATCTATATAAAAGCATGTATAAGACTATTGAAGTCATCCAAGAATGTGTGGTTTCTTGGTCAAGGATGATAGTAATTGGAATAATGAGAAGGCAAGGAATTTAGGGTATGTTTCATATACAAAATCCTCAGAACTTGCTATAGAATTGATTGGAAGAGTTCAAGAGGGAAAGAGTTAAATCAAAATTACTGCTGAACATATGAATTGAGGAATGGGTGAATATAGACTTGTTGTAAATTAAGATTGATGAGGCTTGTGGAGGAAAACATACAGGTGGCAGACAGAGCACAAAGAAATCAAAGGTTCTGTTTTGGATATGATGTTTTAGGAGCCTTTCAGACATCCAAGTAAATATCTCAAATTAGCAATTTGGTAATTTTAAAATAAAGATACAATTTTGAGAATCACTAGTATATAAATGACATACAAACCTAAAAGCCTAGATATGATTATTTAGGAATAAAAAGTAAGCAGAAAAGGGAAAGGGGACAAGACCAAATTCTGGATACATTCTTATATTTATCTCAAGAAAAGGAGGTAGATCCTGCAAAGAAGTCTGAGAAAGAGCAGCCATTGAGGGAGGGGAAATAAGCAGATGAGTGTGGGATCAAAGAAGTTGATAGAAGAAAGAAGTAGTCAGCTGTGTGGAAATCTAATGAAAATTCAAATAAGAGACCAAAAAAAGTAACAATTGGAATTAGCAACACCCAGATCATTGGTACCTTCATCATTAATCCATCCATTAAGGGTCTTCAATAGAACACTCTTAGTGGAGTGGTATGGAAGAAAGTCTGATTGGACTGGCCTGAGGAGAGATTAAAAGATGAATAAATAGGGACAGCAACTTATTACCAAGAAAAGAGAAAATAAAATGGGGCAGTAACTGGAAGAGGCTGTGTCACTATTCATGTACCCCCTTAACTTAAAGCATCGGTGTCCTCCTAACCCTACTGAAGCTTTCTTCTAGTATCACTTCATTTTCAAGGCTTTGCAGTGTTTTGTGTGCAGGCTCTTCCTGAAGGATGATTTCATTCATTTCGATTACTATAGCAAGGTCATACAATTAATTCATATACTTGACTCCAGCTGCTGCCTTTCATCTAAACATGAAAGTCCCACAGCCCTTCGAGTGTAACAAAATCACGTTGAACTCATCCTCCCCAAATAAAATTAAAATCTGTCATAACTCTATATCAATTCTCTTCTTCATAGTACTATCATTCACCCAGCTGTTTCTTCATAACATCAAAAATCATGTTACTGTCACATTAAATAAGCCTAACGCAAAGGATGTATTCAGAAGAAACCTCATTTTTGTCCCTCTCTATCTTTATAAACTTGCTTGATGTGGTTAGTCCCTTGTACGTTCTGGTCATTCTTAGATCACTATCACTGCTTCACCTTAGCAATTGGAATGCTGGTCCTTCATAATAGTAAAAACTTAAAACATGCTTTATAGCTGATACTGCTTCTCCCCTCCCACAGCTCAGGTCAGGCACAGAAAAACCTCCAGTCAGGGAAGGGACTATGGTCAGCTTGCAGTCTTTTTCCATGCCTTTTGTTTTCAGTCTTCCTCCTCAACCCCCAACTTGTTATCTACTTTTTCTAACTTCTAAAGTGTTATTACCTAGGGAAGGATGTTGGACAGGAGTAAAGAGGTAGCAAGAAAGTTCTTACTAATTGGTACAGTTAAGAGATGGTATCACATACCTTGGGCCTTTCAGGGGCTTAAACTCTCTCAAGAAACTTTTCATTTTTTTTTCCAGCCACCCCAGCCATGACTCAGTAACTCTCATTGTAGTTTCTTTGATGAGGGAAAATGAGTGTACAATATTCTGATTTGTTGCTCCTAGCTCCATTAGTAAGAATCCAGCAATTTTTAGACAGATCTTGTGTTGTCTGTAGCTGTATCTACTCCAGAAAAACATGCTCTTAGACTTAATCCATTCCTGTAATGTGAACCCATTGTAAGTAGGACCTTTTGATAAGGTTACTTCAGTTAAGTGTGGCCCATCTCATTCAGAATAGAGTCCTTCATAAGCAGAATGAAATTCAGACAGAGGGAGAGAAAGCCACAGGGAGCCACCAGAAACTGAAATTCAGCAGAGTCCAGAAGAGAACATAGAGGTCAGGGGAGGCCTCCATGTGCATTGCCATGTGACAGAGGTGGCTAAGACCAAGGATGCTGGCAGCCAGCCCCAGAAGACCAGTCTTCTGGATGAAGCATCGCTTTGATGACAACTTGGTTTGTGCTTTCTTTTGTCTTCAAAATCATGATCTCATAAATTCCCATTTTTTTAAGCCAACTACTTGCATGGTGTTTGCTTGAGCATCCTAGGAAACTAAAACAGGTCTTAAAGCAGTGCTTTCTCTTGTGTGGCCCATATCCTTGTCATGACAAATATTCTAATGATTTGCCTGACAAACCCTGGAAATGACAGCTCATTCCCAACTCAGCAATTTCACTTTTGTTCAGAGAAAGACAACTTATCTCTGAACCTTTATATTTTTTAACATAAGAATCAGACAACTGATTCTATAGGGTCTAAAACTTCAGGACTTTAGGAGACACATATCAAACTCTCTATTTGATCCTAGTGAAGCATCTCAGAGTAGACTTGAGGATAGAAGCCTGCACCCTCCATGTATACACATCTTAGTGACAGGGACAATGGTGGTGGGGTTATAATGCATTCCAGAAATCATCCTTGAAAGTCCTTTCCCCCAAAAATCCCTGCCACTTTTAGGTCTGAGATGTGGGTAAAGAGTTCAAAAGTCATGTAACCTTTCTCAGATAAAGTCTTAGAAAATGTGTACCTCTAGCACTTTACTGGGAAGGGTTCTTTATTGTATCTTGGTGCCTCAACAAACACTTGTCTCTAACATTCTCCCATGTCCTTTTTTGTAATGTAAAAGTACTCAGTTCTTTGGAGTCCTTTTCACTCCTGAACATTCTCTGAGCCTTTTAATTATTTTTATTTTTAAAGAAGCTTTAGATTACATAAATGTTACATCAAAAAATATAAGGGATGTGAATATTCTTGTCCTGATTTTGTGATAATCAGGGTAGACTAAACATTCGCTATATTAGAAGCCATCCATGTGTCTCCAGACCTAGTTTTTCTCCCTAAGTCTGATTTTTAGAATGCTGGTGATAAACCAAGCCTGATTTATTATATGACCATCCTGTATGGGAAATGACTGTAACTCTAGGAATCTTTGGTCAACTTTAAGAGATATAGCAGGCAGGCGGATGTGGCTCAAATGGTTGGGCGTCTATCTCCCATATAGAAGGACCTGGGTTCGATCCCTGGGTCTTCCCAGTAAAAATGAAAAAAAAAAAATATATATATATATATAGAAGTCATGCAGGCTGTCAGGCCCCGCTGAGCCACGCAGCAAGATGATGAAATAACAGGAGAGTGACACAAGGGACAGCCAAGATGAGATGCTCCGTAAAACCAGGAACTAAGGTGGTGCAGGCAGTAGGACACGTCTCTCCCACATCGGGGTTTCCGAGGATCAAATCCTGGTGAAGACAGGAGGAGAAGGAAGAGAAGAGAGGGCAGGAAACAGACACAGAGAATTGCCCAACAAATGGACCCAAAAACAGCAAAATGGGGGGAGGGGTTAAAAATGGATAAAAGTAAATAAAAAAATAATAGAGTGGGTTGGGGGGAAAATACAGCAAATGTAAGGTATGGACTATAGTTAGTACTGCAGTAATATTTTGATGATATTCTTTCATAATTTCTAACAAATGTTTCACAGCAATGCAAGGTATTGGTGGTGGGGTGATGTATGGGAGCCCTGTAGGATGTTATGCATGTTTGTTTTGTAAGTTCACAACTTTCACTATACACTTATTGTTTATGTATGTTCATGTATGAATGATATACTTCAAAAAAATTTTATATATATATAGGGGATTTCCATATACCTCATCCTTCCCCCTCCTACACTTTCTCACATTAACAGCACTTTTCATTAGTGTGGTACATTTATTACAATCTATGAACACATATTGAAGCATTGCTACTAACCATGGTCTATATTTTACATTATAGTTTACACTTTGCACAACACAATTTTATAGGTTTTGGCAAAATATATAATGACCCGTATCCATCATTTCAATGTCATGCAGGACAATTCCAATGTTCCAGAAATGCTCCCATATTATACCTGTTCTTCCCTCTCCCTCTGCTCAGAACCTCTGGTGGCCACTGCCTTTATATCAATGATACAAGTTCTTCCATTGCTAGAACAAGAATAAGTCTACTTTAGTCCATAGTTGCATTCCCCTTTATGTTTGTTCATTCCTCAATCTTGAGAATTTGGGGATTGTGATGCTGTACTCTGTTTCTGATTGAGAGGGCACTTAGATCCCATGAGGCAAATGGATGGAACTGTCTTGCTTGCAGTTGTAGATACTCTCTGTTTTTTGGTATGGGCACTGTCCATCATCATCCTTTTGTTAGCTGTCCTGGGTGAGTCCAATAAACTGGAGAGTAGGTGTTGCAACTCTGCTGCGATTCAGGGCTCTATTGGCATAGGAACAGACCGAAGATTTAAGTCTCTGGGACTTATGTTTAAAGAGCATAGTGCTAATTATAAGTTCAAATAAAAGGGGCAGAAAAGCCCTGTGTAGGGAAATTATAAATGAGTCTAACTCTGTTACATTGGGGAGGTCCACTGACAAGATGCCCAACTCCTGACATTGTCTGCCCTGCCCATAGTGTCTAAACGCCTCTTTTAATTCTTTTTTTTTTTTTTTTTTTAAGATTTTATTTATTTATTCATTTATCCCCCCCCCTGCTGCCCGTGCTCGCTGGGTCAGCCAACCATGCCGCGAGGGTGGGCCTGCCCTCACCAGGAGGCCCCCGGGAACCGAACCCCCGGGGCCTCCCACATGGTAAACGGGAGCCCTACTGATTGAGCCACAGCCGCTTCCCTCTTTTAATTCTTAATATGTTACCAGCAGCAGAGGCTGAGAGATAAGGCTTAACAGTATATAACCCAAATGAGGAAATCTAACTCAATTTTTTTCTTTCTTACATCCCATATCTGATTGGTTACCAAAGTTTAGCATCTTTTTCTCAAATATATTTCTCAAATCTGCCAAATCCCCTTTTATCCATTTGCCATGATCCTTCTTCAGATCTTCAACTGAATCATTAAGAACCTAATGAACACATGGACTTCCTCCAGTTTCAACACGTGTCATTTAAATTAGCTTTCACAATTACAATATATGGTGTCCTATCTCTATTGCTTAAAAATTCTTCAATGACATATCATTACCTGCTTTATAAACTCTAAAATCTTTCATAAATTGGTATCTAATTAGATTTCAAGAATTATCTCCTGCTGGTCCTTTCTCACACATACACTTATCTCCAGTGATATTGAACTTGAGTCTGCCTGTAAGGGCAGGGCACTTCATAAATTGTTACAAATAAAGAAATAAAATTATCCTCTCATAGTTAAACTATAAAATCATACCATGATGGAAAAGAGAAGATATGTAAATTCACCTTAAAGAGAGAGCATAATTCCTATTATTGTGGGTTCATCATGCTGCAGATCAGTGGAGGAAGAAAGGAATTCCTAGTAGTGGTAATTGATCTTGATTTTCATGAGAAGATAGCATTGTTTCTGCACAATAGGGGCAGAGTGGAGTATGAAACTTGGGCATGGTTTCACTAGGGAGATTTTTGGAGCTTTCATACTTGGTGATAATCATAACTTGCTAATTGTTAACTGGGGCCATGCTAATCAAGATCCCATACCCTCAGGATAAAGGTCTGAGGACCAGTGGACAATGAGGGGAAACTAAATTGGTTGGTAGAGAAGGAAGATAAGGAATATCAATTCCTCAGGAGGAACCACAGCTGCAGATCTATCTTTTCCTACAATATCTCCTTTTGTAAGTCTTTATTTTTCACAAATTGTGATATATGTTCGGAAATTTGCAGAATCAGTGACAAGAAGGATTGAACATGACAAAGGTCAAAAGTAGATCTGGGGAATGGATGTGGCTCAAGCAGTTGAGTGCCCACCTCCCTCATGGGAGGTCCTGGGTTCGGTTCCCCATGCCTCCTGAAAAATAAACAAACAACAAGCAAAACAAATGAAAAAACCAACTCAGGGAAGCCAATGTGGCTCATAGGTTAAGTGCTGGTTACCCACATACAAGGTCCTGGGTCCCTGGCACCTCAAAAAAAAAAAAAAAAAAAAAAAAAAAAAAAAAGTCTGACTGCTACAAAGCGTAAAGGCTTTGTCTTCCCTGCACTTTGTGGTTCTGCCATCACCACTATTCCAGTGCTCATAGAGTGTCTGATTTATGGCATTTGATTTTGCATAGTGTTGCTTAGAAACAAACAAACAAAAAAAAACTTTTTATGGTGGGGATACAATGGACACAAGGCCATAGAATTCACTGGTCCTATCATATATCTCTCTGAAGCTTCCACCCTAGTAGAACATTGGAAGATGTTCCTTAAAAGCACAGATGAGATACTAGTTTGGGAATTGAGTGTGGTCAGTGAAGATGCAAGTATATACTTTGAGCTAATGGTGATTATGAGACTTGTGTCCCTGATAGCTGAAAGAAATGGGTCTAGGAAACAAAAGGTGGAAGTAGGAGTAGATCTTCTCTTCATCCATTCTAGTGATTCTTTTTGTGAATTTGTGCTTTCTTTTGTCAGAACTTTAGTCTTTAGCAAACTAGAGGTCCAGGGGTAGAAATGCTTCTACTAGGGAACATAGTAAAGGTTCTTCTGAACCTAAACTTAAGGCTGCAGGGTTTTCTGAACCTTATCCATCTGATGTCTTCATTTAAAGTCTCAGGGCCATGACTTTAATACAAAAGCCTGGCTAGGGACATGAATTCAGACTTCCTTGCAATTCTACTAATCTCAGAGTCCTGTTCTGAACCTAGGTTTCCACCCATTCTGCTCTCTAATCACAAAGATGAAGACCTCTTTAAATACTGCCAAAGACCTTCTGGCTTTCACAATGTACTTTGAGTTAGTACTTAGCTGGCCTGAACTTGCCATTTATTTTTCCTTCAGCAGCAGGCAACTGACTGCACAAATTTTACAATTGCCACTGTCACACTATATCTCAAATATTAGAGCAATTTCCATAAACCAGTGCATCTCCTTCTGCCTGAATCCCAACCCAGCTCAACACTTAGCACCATTAGTACATCCTGAGGGGACAAGGGGGGTGCTAAGAAACTCTAGGAGCCAGTGCAGTGCACATACCTCATGGTTTAAATATGAGCACCTCTGAGCCACTGCTTAAGGGATTAACCTGGGAAGCAGTAATTCCCCAGCATTGTTGGCCTGTTGCACTGCAGGTTTCAGTGACAAAAGAAAGCCCTCAAAGAAATGCAGGTGCTGGCAACTGGCATTCTTTCATCACTGTGAAAATGGTTAGGGATATGGGTAGAGAACCAACAGCATCTGCTATTGGAGTCAAGTCCAGGAAATTTTGAAGTTTTCAAGGAGTTGCCTCCTTATCAGGCCTCAAAGTCTTCCAACCAGCAAGTCTCCCCTGCAAACATAAATTCTTTGTTTCAAAATTTAAAAAGAAATACTGGAAGTTTCCTGATGCCATCATGCAATTTAATTGTTCCACGTCTTTACACATGTCATGGACCAGAATTTCTTCTTGTGATTCTTGCCTGGGCAACTTTTCATCATTCCAGAGAGTTTAGATTGTCCTGCCTCTCTAACACATTATCTGATTCCCTGCTTCTCTCTGTAAATCACTACCACCTTTTGATATTGATGGAACTTTATGCTTCTCACTATTTTAGTTTACATCATGTTGCACTGTAACCCAGTGCACCTTCCCAGTTGTATCAAAAGGTTTTTAATGGCCTTACATATCATAGCTTTGCCTAATGTCTGGTACATACTCTATGAAAATTTGCTGTTGTACTGTGAATTAAAGAAGTTCATTTACCTTAGGATACATAGCTTTTATCATTTGCTTTACATTTCTTAATGAAAGGATAAGAAGACAAGTATGATTCAAAAGCAAGCAAAAGTTAATTTCATTAGATGCTATGTACTAAATCATTATTATGTTTACAGAGACTTTTTGAGAAAGGGTATATGAAACCAAATGACAACAAAATACATGGATTTGGTTTATTGAGAGGAAAACCTGCATGCAAACTGAGCTCAATACCAAATGTACATGTTGGCCTAATCTTTTAAATAAAGATTTAATTAAATTATTGCAGAGAAACTGTTACTATATTTCTAATACAGGGAATTATAAAGCACTTGACTTTTTAAGTGCTCATTTAGCCTGCAGTGTGAAATGTAGTTGCCATGTTTGGCAAAACAAATAAGAATAAGCCTTATTAAAGCACCATGAGGATGATTAAGTTGCTTTCCTGGCCATCCAATTCTAACTATGAAAGTCTTTTCTTAAGTTATCACTTGAAGCCCTCTGGTTGTTCAGATGCATATCGTTACAAATATCTGAGGAAATCAATAAAAGAGTGAAGTACAAAAACATCTGTTCGGAAGTGAAAGAGTGGGAAAGGGAGATGAATTTTATTTGGCTTATATTTTAAAATAGTCTGCCAGTCATTTCCTTTTATTTCCTTGTCCTTCAGAAACTCCATTTACATTATAAGTTAATTTTAAAGATGTTTACACTTACAAAGGGAAAGAGAATAGAATGGAAAGGATATGATATCTGAAAGGGAGAAAGGGAAAAGAATGGTGACGATTGACTCAATAGTGTATAAGAATTTTAATCTAAAATTCCTGCGGGGAAATTGACAAGAAGTAAGCCAATTCAGACAGCAGAGCCCCAAGAAACTCGACTCACACAAATGCAGTATGCAAGGCCTTTGAATCCCCAGGTTCTCTCCTCACCCAGACAGCACACTCAGAGGTTTATGGCTTATTCCCTGGAGGAATTGAATGGGAGCACTCCACAGTCAGGGATGACAAACGAGCAGGGTAAAAAGCCCAAGATAAGATCATGGAAGTTCAAGTCTGCATTCTGAATTGTGAGTTTTCCTTTCTTTCTCCTACCTGCTCCCAGAATATTGATAGCCAGAAACATACTGTGCAAGTAGAATATTGAAGGATTCTTAACTGAAGAAAAAGCAAAAAACTAAACAATTCAAGAGAAACGATCCCAGGTCACTGAAATATGTGAGATTTAAATTCTCCTCTCCCAACACAGCAAGTGAATGGATAATATCTAACATTTATATATCAAGAAATGGAATGCCATTGAGAAATGTTTGTTAAAGAAAAGATACAGAAGAGTAGAGAGTGATCACCTCTGGGAAGAATTAAGGAATGAGTAAGGATGGGGAGGAAATGCTAACTTTTTATTTCGAATGTTTTAATTACGCATTTGAAGTTGAAGATCACCATCATCTGAATTATTACACTAGCCTCCTAACTGGTCTGTCCTCTTCACCCTTGCCCTCCAAGACTTTTCTTAGTGAAACCAGAGAGAATTGTATCCCCTCCACGGGCTCCTCAGTTCACTCACAGTAAAAGTTAAAGTCATTACAAGGCCAGCAAGACCTTGCATGATCACCTCTCCGCTCCCACCCAACCCCATTTTCTCTCTGTGTGGTCGTCTGTCATTCTCCCAAAACTCTCCCTCTTGCCTCCAATCACACTGGGGTCCTTGCAATTTCTGACATATCCACAGAAGTGCTTCTCCATCTGGGCCTTTTTAATTCCTTTCCTAAACTCTGCCAAGAATGTTCTTCTTCCATGTCCTGGTTCATCCACTACCTCCTTTAGATATTTGCTGAAATGTCATATTACCTGGCCTTCCCTAACTATACTATTAAATTTGCAATTATTTCCCCTTCCTCCCATGCTGTACAGTCCTTATCCTCTTCCTTCATTTTATTTTCCCCTTAAATCTTATAAAGTATGTGTCTGTTTCTCCAACTAGAATATAAACTACATGAGGACAGGAACATTTATTATTTTACTATTGAATTTTCCAGTGCCTAGAAAAGTACCTGACTCATAGTAAATATTCAAATATTTATTTAAAGATTGAATGGATTGAACTTCTTAAACAATGTTCATGTAAGGCATTATTTCAATTAAAAATATATTTTTAAAAATAAGGTAAACAAAAATTAAAAGGTCAACAAAATCAAATGTTGCTATAGACAATGTATGCAACTGAGGTGCTCAAAGTAAGACTTTGACTTATTTTTAAATTAAAATAGAAAGTAATTTAATTTTAAAATAAAACCAATACTTGAGAAGTTATTTTGGTTTGTTTATTTTGGTTTTAAAAAGTTTGGAGGGAAGTTTTTAAAACAACATGAAATTTAATCAACAATATCTGAACTCACATATGAAATGTGCTAAAGAGTTAGGCATGACTATATATAACATACATACACATGCTCATAAAATTAAAACATGTTGCATCTCCTGAATTTTTCATTATTAAGAAATTGCTGAAATATTTAACCAAAATGACTATGGGAAATGTATATTCTCATATTGTTCTCTCCATTGGTCATGCACCATATTGTTCACATAGCATAAAATCTCCAACAACATGGTGGCTTCACCAACTTAGAACTTTCTGTTAATTCACAAGCATCTCATCTCCTGTCTACAATTGTTCCAGCAGTGTATTTAAATTGTAATCTTCATCTAGTATATGTTTGTCACTCTATCTCAGTTTCTAATTTATTACAGTTGTGGAAGTAATATCATACTTTTTTAGAGACCATGTTTTTTCAACTTGATGCATGTACCTGTTATAGGAAGAAGCTTTCTCTTTCCAGGCTGCAGTACTTTTCTGTAAACTCCTTAACTGACCAAGTTACTTTTGATTGAGTTTCAGCAATGGGGTGGAGAATACAGGCCTCCCTAGCTTGTGACATTAAGCCATTCTTGTGTGTGAATCCCTCTGAAGTTATGGCTCTTCTAATGTGAAACAGAACCTCCTTGTTGCAGTCCAAGGATTTTGCAGTTAATCACCAACTATAGATTTCATAATTGTTGCTTCATTGCTTAGTTGGGAAATAGTGAGGAAAATTTTCCTTCCAGCCCCATATCCCTTTTATGAGTGAAGGATCTTGAGTCTACTGCTTGGTAATATAACGGATTTTGAAGTAAATTCCGGACCTGAAGCAAATATGAGTAAGAAATCTGGAAGTGGCTTTCAAATCCATCTTTTAGAAGACAGGGACTATTAGACTCAGGAGAAAATAAATAGCAGCTATAGAATGTATGGAGGACTTCAGGTTAGATTAGAGTTGTCAGAAATAACTAAGGTGTTCATTTATGGTGACTAAAAGAAAATAAAAGGGTGTGAGTTGTTTGTCTTGGCTGAAAGCACTTTAAATGGAGAAAAGCAACTTCAACATTTATTTATAAGCTTAAGTAAAGAATTAAATTGAATTTCACTGGGTTCTGCGATAGCTGTTTCCAGGAATTTAGCCTATATTTTATTAGATTTCATTCCAAGACCATCTTTTGACCAAATGAGCTTTTCCAGAATAAAATATTTCAAAGTAATGTTAGCTCTCTACCTTTATCTAAAAAGTGTTTATTCCTGATCACTACTATAATAAATAGCTACATTTTTTATTTTTCCCTAGACATAAGGTGACATTGCTTAATCACATAATAATAATTTCATTTATTGACTCTCCATTTGCTATGCACTGTAGATTCATTATATCATTTAATCTCCACAAACATTCTGAGAAAGAGGCACTATTTTATGCAATTTTTTAGTGAAGATCAGAAAGGTTAAGGTACATACCTGTGGTAGAAAACTAATTGGTGGCAAAGGTAATGGTTGAAGTCAGAACTGTTTGAATGGTGGGAATTATTAATCAAGAGTATAACTTCACGAGGCATGTACATCAGAATCACATGAGGAGGTGTTTTCAAAATGCACAATTCAGGCCCTGTCAGAGACTTACTTGGGACCAGGACAGTTGCACTTTGGAAAAGCAACTGGTATAGCAAAAAATATAGACCTAAGGGAAATGGAGTAAGTTGAATTGTATCCAGAGAAAAAAATATGGTCAAGCCCTAACATCTAGCACCTATTAATATGACCTTATTTGTAAATAAAGTTTTAGATGTAATCAAGTTAAAATTAGGTCATACTGGACTAGGGTGGGCCTTAAATGCAGCCACTTGTATCCTTATAAAAGATGGAGATTTGGAGACACATAGACACAGAGATGTGGGCCATGTGAAGACCCAGGCAGAGACTTGAATGATGCATCTACAAGCCAATGAACTCCAGGGATTGGCAGCAATCTTAATAAAGTAAGAAAAAGGAAGGAGGGATTCTTCCCAAGATAGTTCCGAAGAAGCATGGCCCTACCAACACCTTGATTTCAAACTTCTAGCCTCCAGAACTATGAGGGAATAAAAGGAAGCTAATACAGGGAGTAACCCAAGTCCCAAGCCCGCAATGCCCCTGTTCACTAATCATGCTCATGGCAACTATCCAGGCCAGGCATACCCACAGAGGACACAGGGCAGGGCCTTTAGCTAAAGTCCTACCTCTTACCATTGTTCAGTGTCTATTGAGTAAAAATTAAGGGACTCATTTTCCTTAGCACTGAGGGGCCAGAGTGTTGAGACAGTTTTATTTACTCTGTCCTGGAAGAGAACTGATGAGCCTGAGCAAAAGTAGAGTCCAAAATGAGATTAGAAAACTTATTGTCTGAGGAGGCACTACCACTTTCTTGGGTAAAGTTCTGGGAAAGCAGAAATTGTTTGACTGGGACATTATTCCTGGAACTTTGGCAACTGATTAAAGTGGCCCAGTGTGGCAACCAGAGCTCTGAGCAATGGACAGAGGCCACAAGCTAGAAGAAGGTCCTGAGTCATACCAGGGAGAGCCAAGTAGCTAAAATCTTCAGAGGTGCACTGCAAATGGTGAAAGGATGTAAGAAAAATTATGTGGTGGGCAGTCTCCAGAGCTTCTTGTAGAGGGTTCTATGGAGGAAACATTTCTAGCCAGGGGTTGTTTATGCATTTATTCATTCATTTAAAAAAATGTACTAAGTATCTTCTCTGTAGCAGTACTAGGCCCAAGGAGGAAAATTGATTAATGGGCCTAGTTTTCAGAAAAAGATAGTGAGCATAAAAAGCCTTCAAAACATGTATCTGGCTAGTTTAGAATAGCTAAAATATATCATGTTTATCTAGCATTGTTACTTTAGAGAAAAACCTTTCTTCCCATTTCTGGAATTAGGAAATGTATTAAGAAGTAACAAAATCTACTCTCATCCAGGATGGGAGGCAAATCTTTCTGCTTCTCAAAACTGTATGATTAAGTTTTTGGGTTCTACGAGCTAAGTCCTCTTATGATTATGATGTTTGATCATGCTCTTTTGGATGGATTTTTAAGCCCAATTAAGGGAAAGGAGGTGAAGGAAGAGAATTTCTTTTCTTTTCTTTTTTTTTCCCTCGGCTCTGATGAGATACTGGGAAGGAGGGACTGGTAAAAGCTAGTTGGTTTCTAGAGTTTAAATGCTTGGGTTCTATCCCTTCGATAGCTCAGAGAGTCTGGGAAGGAGCCCAGAAAGAGTTGGGTTCAAAGGCCTGAAAGGGGAAAGGCTATGAGGGTTCCATGTGAGTGAATATTTGAAAGCTAGATGGTTGGCTAGATGATGGTTCTGGGATGGCTGACTAAGCAAACGATGGCCTCCAGTCATGTATGTGGAAATATTGTCCTGCCCATGGCTCAAGTCACTGAGCAACTGGTAAAATTATTTCCATGCAAAGGAATTTGCAAGCTCTATGTGACCAGGAAGAACTTTGGAAAATATACCTTACGGCCTAAGTTGTAGTAAAAGATACAATGAAAGGACATAAAGAAGTGGACACTTCTGGGATATAAATATAACCCAATACCAGCTTTCTCTTTAGGATCACCTCCCTTAACTACAGAGTTCCTGAAAGTTAGTCTATGGAACTTGGGGGATTAGTGGTCAAATTCCTGGGGTCTAGGTTTTCTACCATAGTTTTGCTTTTTTTTTTTTTTTCAACTTTCTGATGACCTAAAACTAGTATTACTTATAAAGACAAAAGTACTTTGGAGTTATAATTTATCATCAAAAACATTTCTAATTAAAGGCATTTTAATTTTTTTAAGGAAGCATTTCTCAAAATTGGGCTCATGCTATGGTTAGTGATGAGTTCTAGGAGCTCATGTTTTGATTTCTTTTACAGGAAAAGAATCTGAAATGCTAAACAAATTGAAAATATTTCCAAATCTAGCATATTTGGTGAAGATGCTACGTTAGCATGGACTGTTTGTGATCCATCCATGTGATTGCTGCTTCTCCCACTTTCTGCTCTCTATGCTCAACACTTGGAATTCACAGTTCGGGAAAATCAGCTCTTTAGTAAAGGAACTGCTTCAGGTAGTTTAATCCATAATTCTCATGCTTCAGTTTTACAATAACTCAATTTTTCTTCGTATTTGTCCAACAAATCCATTTGTATTCACATTTTTCTGAAATAGAATCCTTGAGTCACATCATATTTGTTTATTTTAGTTACTTTATGGGCATTCATCTAATATAGAACATTCCAAGATATGATTCAACAGAAGGTACTTAATGCCTGACCAACAGCATCCAATGTATAGCAGGCACCAGTGAAGACACAAATGATAGA
Organism: Tolypeutes matacus; assembly: GCA_026826555.1. Taxonomy (NCBI): domain Eukaryota; kingdom Metazoa; phylum Chordata; class Mammalia; order Cingulata; family Chlamyphoridae; genus Tolypeutes; species Tolypeutes matacus. The sequence continues at coordinate 1,918,932 of JAKSZT010053770.1, read as the reverse complement.
TGCTGCATAGCATAAAATAGAAAACATTTTAAGATTATTTTAGTCCATTAAAGCAATGTCAAATAGGTTGTTGGAGTTTTGAAACAATTAAATGATAGTAAATTGTTCAAAGTTTTGAGAAATTGTTCCAAAATATTTGAAGGAATATATGTAAGAGGTGAGCTCGAAGGGTGTTAAGCAAGATAAAGCAAGAGTCTGAGCTAGGGCAGAAGTAGCAGAGATGAATAAAAGAGTGAGAAATGCAATTTTCAATTGTGACTATGTGAGAAATATACATTCAAAAATGTATTCAACATAAATATTTTTCATTCCCATTATGTACCAGGTACCATTTCATGCAGTAAACTAGTTAGATTTGTGAAGCATCGATATTAGGCAAGAATGAAAGTGGACCCCTATCTCACTCGCTACACAAGGTCAACTCAAAATGGGTCAAAGACCTAAAAATAAAATCCAGGACCATAAAACTCCTAGAAAATAATGTAGGAAAACATCTACAAGACCTTGTAGTAGGTGGGAGTATCTTAAACCTTACACCAAAAGCATATACAACGAAAGAAAAAATAGATAAATGGGATCTCCTCTAAATTAAACATGTCTACACCTCAAAAGACTTTGTGAAAAGGGTAAAAAGACAAAAATCACACATCCCACAAGGGTCTAATATCCATGATATATAAGCAGACCCTACAACTCAACAATAAAAAGACAAATGCCCCAATTTAAAAAATGGGCAGGGAAGCGGCTGTGGCTCAATCAGTAGGGCTCCCGTTTACCATATGGGAGGCCCCGGGTTCAGTTCCAGGGGCCTCCTGGTGAAGGCAAGCCCGCCCGCACGGCGTGGTTAGCTGACCCAGCGAGCACAAGCAGCAAGGGGGGGATAAATGAATAAATAAATAAAATCTTAAAAAAAAAAAAAAAATGGGCAAAATACCTGAATCGACAGTTTTCTAAAGAAGAAATACAAATGGTGAAAAAACACATGAAAAATGTTCAACATCACTGGCTGTTAGGGAAATGCAAATCAAAGCTACAGATTAGATATCATTACACACCTACTAGAACGGCCACTACTAACAAAACAGAACACCACAAGTGTTGGAGAGGGTGCGGAGAGCTAGGAACGCTTATTCACTGTTGGTGGGATGTAGAATGGTACACACTATATAGAAGTCTGGCAGTTCTTAAAGATGTTAGATATAGACCTACTATGTGACCCAGAAATACCACTACTAAGTATATAACCAGAAGAACTGAAAGCAGTGACGTGCACAGACATCTGCACACCGATGCTGATAGTGACATTATTCACAATCACCCAAAGATGAAAACAACCCAGGTGTCCATCAACTGACAAATGGACAAACTGTGGTGTATGGACACTATGGAATATTATTCAGCTGTAAGAAGAAATAAAGTCATGAAACATATGACAACGTGGATGAACTTGAAGGACATTATGTTGAGTGAAGCAACCCAGGCAGAAAAGGACAAATATTGCATGACTTTGCTATTATGAACTAAATATAATGAGCAAACCCATGAAGTCAATATCTAGAATATAAGTCACCAGGGAATAGAATATGGTTAGAGAACTGAAAGCTGAGGTTTAATCTGTGCAGAATTGGTAAAAAGTTGTTTGCAAATATTTGGAAATGAATAAAATGGTGAAAACACATCATAGGGTTTGTAATTAGTAGCATTAACATACTGTTACAATAGTGATTTGTTTTGTGTTGTTTTTCCTTTTTTTCTTTTTTTCAGTAATTAAAATGTTCTAATATTGATTGATGAAAGTGCAATTCGGTGATTATACAAAAAGCTATTGATTGTACACTTCAGATAAATTATATGGCTTATGAAAAAAACAAGTAATAAGGTGGGTTGGGGGGAAAACACACCAAATGAAAGGTTTGGACTATAGTTAGTAGTGATATTTTAATGATACTCTTTCTTAAGTTTTTACAAATGTTTCACAGCAATACAAGTTATTTGTGGTGGGGTGATGATGTTTGGGAGCCCTGTATGATGTTACACAGGTTTGTTTTGCGAGTTCACAACTTTTACTGTATACTTGTTTGTGTATGTTCATGTATGAATGATATACTTCAGTAAATTGTTTTTTAAGTGAAATAAAAGAGAATATATATATCCTCTCAGAAGAAAGAGATCATAGGAATAAAAATTGCTCTAGAAATATTGCAAAATTGTTAATACTAGTTGCCTGTGGGGAGAAGGAATATAACAGAAGAAGGTGAGTTTTCCTTGTGTTCTCTTTAGTACCTTTTGAATTTTGAATAATATAAAAATATTATCATACCAAAAAAAAATGTTTTTAAAGGATAAAACCAAACCTCCTTACCAAATATAAAATGCATTTAGATGCAGATTGATTTCATTCCAGTCAGGCACTGTGAACCCCAGTATTTGATGAATAATAAATGTGGCTTGGGAACCCTCCAGGGCTTGGGAAGAAGCACTCAGTGGTGAAGGAGCTAAGGGAAGAACGCTAGAATGTGTTCACCAACCTAGGGCAGGAATACTAGGGGTCCATTGATCTGTTCCTGCTGCTTAGATTTCCCTGTATTTTTATGTCAGCAATTCCACAATAGCCTAAAGAGAAACTTGCATTATAACCAGCCACAGGGGTGAAATAAAAAAAGGGGGAAAATGCTGCTCATTTTATTATCATTATCTCTTTCAGAGATTGGGGCTCTGATTATGAAAGATAGAACAGAGGGACAGAATTGGAAAAGATGGCCCCTCTCTCAAGTTTTTAACAATTAAAACTGGAATCTGGGGACACAGGATTTTATACCTGATGATAAGGTCTTCTGATGTAGTAGCAAAGGTTTTCTTTTAAAAAATTATTTTAGGTAGAAAAAAAATTTTTTAATTATTTAACAAAACATAAAAAGCTTAAACACACTGTTGTGTTGGGGATGGAATCATGTTCCCCATGAAAGACATGTTCAAGTCTTAACACCCTGTGTGAACCCATTTGAAAACGGGACCTTTGAAGATGTCATTATTAGTTAAGGTGTGGACTCAATTGTGGATGGAATCTTCAAAGATCCTATTTATGTGTAATCCAATTGAATCAGGGTGGGCTCAAATCCCTGTGATTGGAGTCCTTATAAGGAAAGAAAATCTAGACAGAGACACAGAGGACTGAGAAGGAGAAGCCAGATGTCAGAGGAACAAAGCAGCAAACACAAGATGAGAGAGAAAGCCCCGACAGAGGATCTCAGGACAACTCCAGACTCCAGGGCAAAGCAAGCCCTGCCAATAGCTCCATGTTGGACTTCTATCCTCCAACACTGTGAGACAATAAATTCTTTCTGTTTAAGCAAAACCATTGTGTGGTATTTGTCATAGCAGACTTAGCAAGCGAAGATACAATGTTAATGAAAAGTACATGCAATCAATGCAATAAGAAATACCATTTTACCCTTAGATTGTCAAATTTTGTATTTTGACAATAATAAGTTTTGGCATGGATGCAACAGAAGTGGAGAACTTTTAACATGGTATTGATTTTTTAGAGAAAAATATTAGCAACAACATAAAGGACTATCAAAGAGAAAATAGATCAATGAATTATAATATATAGTCTCTAATGAAATACTGTATAGCCATGAAAATGAAAGAACTAAAGGTATGAATACCATCAAGCATCAATCTCACAAAGGTAATTAGAAAAACAACCCGCAGAAGACTACATACAGCATGTTTCCTTACATGTGAATTTTTTTTAAGAATCTGAAAAATCATATTATGAATTTTTGTAGTAAAAACATGAACAAATGCATGAGAATAATAAAGACCAAATTCAGAATAGTTATTTCTCTCGAAGACTTGGGGCATGTAGATAGGGAGGAGAAAGACCAGTGAGGATTGTTAGGAAATTCAAAAATATTTAAAATGTTTTCTTTTCTATATATAGTGGTCATTTTAAGTGCTTATTATATTATTAATAGGTTTTTGTATATCTAAAATATTTCAAAAATGTTTTAAAAAACACAGAACCTTAAATGGTTAAGGTCAGCTTTGTCTTACATTCTAATTTTAGTTAAAAAAAAAAAAAAAAGAAAAAAAAAAAACTTAAGGAACCAAAAGAAGGAACTAAAATATACCGTGATTAAGTTTACATTTCGGTGAGAAAAAATCTGAAAAATTATGACTTCAACACCACCAGACAACAGTTTATGCCTCTCATATTTTACTGAAAAGATATGAAGTCCAGGGATAGGAAGGATACGGCCACAGCCAAGCTTCTTCTGGTTTGTGGCTTTGCCATTCTTAACACATGGCTTCTACTTCTTGACCCAAGTTGGCTGATCCAGCTCAAATCATTGCATCTCTATTTCAGCCAGCTACTAGAGGGAAAAGAGAAGGTCATACCATTTGCCTTTATGTACACTTATAAGGCTTTTGAATAAATCACCTCCACTTGCATCCCATTGGCAAGAACCATCACATGGTCAAATCTAATTGCAAGTGAGGCTGGGAAATAATTTATTCACAGTAGCCATGTGCATTACTTTCAAAAGTTAATTGCTGTTGCTGATATGATTTTTATAAAATGATATTATCATTACTATTATTACACCAGAAAGTATTTTGGAGTTAGCACTGCTCTGTTGATTATTGTGCCAGAGCCTTATGATTTTAAATATTATAACAGTGAAATGCATTGAAAATGCAAAATGCAACATGCATTTAAAATACATTTTATGTATAACCCACTTTTATCTTAAGGTCATATCTTTATTTTTCTTTCAGATGAAATTTACAATCAAGTCACAAGTTCTTCCTCCAATTCTCCCCAGCAATTCCCATATAATTTGGGGATTCACATATAATATTTTGAGACTGAATTTTGGCTTCATGTATTATAGTTGATGGAGTTCTATGCTTATTAAAATTATTGATATCTCTTGGGAAAAAATTAAGGATTTCTTCATAAAAATGTTTGATGTCTATTTTTTTACTTTAGAGAAACATTAAAATTTTCCACGTCCTTATCAATTTTTTTTAATATCCATCAAAAGCTTAGACATGTTAATATTTCTGTCCCACAATTATACTTCTGTAAATTTCTTGTATGTATAACAATTTGAGCTATGTAATTTGTACTTTCAATAAATTAATTTTTCCTTTTAATCAATATAAATCAAATCTCTTTGTCTTTTTAATGCATTTTCCTTGAATGAAACATTTTATAAATTACTATTGTTTCCTACATATTTTGTTTATAAGTTCCTGATTTATCTTTGCACCTCCTTTAATTTCCAACCTCTTAACTTTTCTAGATGTATTCCTTATGAGAATACTATGGTTTAACGTGTTTGCTAAAATGGGAATATGTTACCTTTACATAGACATTTCCTTCATTTATGTGGTTGGATATATTTCTCACCTAGTATTAATATGTCTTGCTATCCCTTCTCTTTGGCTATATGAACTATGCTTTATTTCCACAGTGATTTGGAATTCATGCACTTGTAATTCTTCCAATTGTTTCCTTTAAGTTTCTCAAAAACATTATGTAATCTATACTTCTCAAATTTAATCAATAATAAATCATGCCTTACCTATTTCAAACACAAGACTATAAATTTAAAACATATTATTTTCATCCCCTACTTTCCACCTCTCAACGTTTCTCCCTCCCCAAATACAAACTTATTCTTTGTAATAGTAGACTGATGATTTTGCACAAATAATTATTATTAAATTAAATTCACAATGTATATTTATTTTTAGTCTCAATACTTTCAACAATTATTTTACCTTATTTACCTTCGACTTCACAATATTCCCATTCTTGGGCTTTCAATCTTAGTTCATGTTTTAGTTGACTGAAGTAGGTTTATACCAAAGCAATATATTTCAAAAGCAGATGTCCAGAATTGTGAAACGTCCTTAATATAAAATTCTCTGCTCATAATATTTTATCTTGAATTTGTACCCATCAAAGGTCTTTAGGAATTTAATGAAAGGTGTGAGCCTCTACATAAAAAAACAAGGTGTTTTTTTTTTTAATAAAAAATACTAACAAAATTTTACCTGGGTTGTTATAATTCAAGAAGTGCCTGAAGCCCATCCATTAATCTTCAAATTAAGAATTCGTTGAAAAGAAAATTCTGCCTTGATTTCCAAAATGTACTGCTATAGCGGGAGCATATAAACCTAATCTTCTAGTCTTTTGTCGGCAACATATTTTTTTCTACCTAAATATTTATTTGCAAGATTTCTCTTCACCTAGCAATTCATATTTTTTCCTGCTTGTGTTGGATTGAGTTGTGTTTGGGTTTATTTATTTATAATTCCTCCTGCCCTGGGTTTGGGAGGTTGACTTGACTGATATCAAGTATATTAGTGGTTCCTTTGCCATCTAGCTTCCAACTGGATTCTACCTAAAAGACTCTAAACGACTTTTTAAGGATGTACTAACAGGAGATTGGAGGGCAGGAAAGGATGATGGAGGCATTTATTCCCCCAGCAGCCTCCCTGCTGTGTGCTGTAAGTTGACTGTATTCCCCACAGCTAAAGGCCACAGCTCCAGAAAAAGACCAGACCACTCTCCAGATAGCTACTCTCTCTGGGTTCTGATAGCTGCCTGCCTCCTTCCTTTCGAGCCCCTGGTCTTGCCAAGATTCCCCCTGCTGCCTCTTCTTTGTCTCTTGGTTTCTGCTACTTTGTGCCTTCTGTTGCTGCATGCTTTTGCTTACTTTCTTTTCCTTATTTGTCCCTTTGCTTCTGCCCTTCCCCCATTTCCTTCTCCTTGTGTCTCAGAGAGGACCAGGACTGTCAGTCAATATCTACCATGAAGCACCGTCCTAGCCCCCTCCAGTCTACAAACGGCTGATGTGGGGGCCAGACAACAATCACTGAGCCAATCTCATGAGGCCAGGTGAGTGGAGTCATATAACAGTGTGAAAACTTTAGTAAGGAACCCCTCAGCGGTGGCCTTAAAAAAAACACCATGGCTAAAGAGACATCAAAGCTTTCTTATTTTTCTAATACATCAGCTTAAACTATGCTGCTCATCTCTAGTGTTGACCCAGAAATTCCAACACTGCAGTTCTGGTGGAGGGCGTTGATGTTGCTTCTTACACACACACACACCAGAGAGGCCTCCACTCTTAATTTCTTCCTGTGCCCTAAGTTTTACACTTCTTATTTATCTTATTTTTGTCCTTTCTCAAAGAATATAATATTTTTTGGAGGTGGGGAGATGGTATGAGATTTTCCCATTGATTTTACATGGAAATAAGAAAACAGTTTTAAAGTATTTAAAGGATATTTGAGCTTTGTTTTTTGTGATCCACATAAGACTCTTAAAAATTATGAATTGATCATTACTTTGATTCCAAAGTTCTGCTTTCTTCCTCCAAAAAAGGTATTTTTTTTTTGTAGTTTTAATCCCCATTATATGTCCTCCAAACAGCAAAAAATTTTCCCATTATTTTCTTATTTTTATCCTTGATTTTTTATAGGGTCAATTCTGTAGCTTTATTTTTGTCAATAAAAATTTCAATTCCATCATTACACTTTCAATTCATTCCATACCTTTTCTGATTCCATTCCCTTTTAACTCAGTTTTGTCATCTTTGCATCTAACTATGTGCGTTTTAAAATCTTTCCTATTATCCTTTATTTCAGCAATAATCTTTCTGTGTTTTTCTGTTCATTTCAAGGATGCCTCGTTTTCACTAAATTATAGTTTTTAAAATTTCTTCTAATTATTGATTAACAATTTTTAGAATTGTATTATACCTATCAGTTGTGTAATTTTCTTCCAAAAACCTCATATATTTTGTTGTTGTTTACTTTTCTTCAAAAGAGAAGAGATATGATTATACCTAGAATTTGCCAACTGGGAGAACATATGGTGACCCAGCTACTAGGGAACAAGTATGGGGAGACAGTGGTATAAAAGTGGGTAAAAAGGAGGGCAACACAGAGCTATTTCCCATATAATAGAGGGGGACAACCCAACTTACTCATTGATACAAACATGACCCTCTGAATTACTGAGCAGAAAGCAAGAGATTTAGAGAAAGCTGAATTGTATTTTGTATATTCTGAGAGATGGGTAGTTTGCTCTTTTTATAAAATGAGGCACAGGCAGGTACAGATTGATTTCCTCCAACAACTTTCAAGACTTGCAGTTTGCAAAATTCCTCTAGGATATTAGACATTTGGTCAGCTTGCCAAGTTATTTGCTTTTTGTTTTGTTCTGTCTTGGTTTTGTTGACTTTTTCTTGGATTTTTGACCAAAGATTTAAAAGATAGCAAAGTTAGGGTTTATTACATAGACACCATTTTAAAAGGAATTTAACTTTATATAATTCTTATATAAAAACAATGTATTTGCTCTGGACAAGAAAGAATTGATGTTTTGTTTTGTTTTGTTTTGCTTTGTTTTGTTTTGTTTTGCTTTGCTTTGTACTTGCCACTAACCACTTTTATATAAATTGCACTTGGTTCCAAAAACTGTGATGGTCCTGCAAGAGTAGACCTTGAATATGGGCTAGGACATATTACCATCCTGGTGGAGCTAGTGATTTTTTGGAGCACGGTGGTATAGGTATAGATATAGGCCACCAAAGTCATTGATATATAGTCATGGTTTTATACATACAGATAATCCAAACAAATATCATAAAATTGCATTCAATTTGGACTGAATAATCTAAAGATATACATTTTCACTCTGGTTTAATTGTTAGCTAGCCGTGTATGCTTAAAAAGCTTGTTGAATCGACGGATTTCTCAGCTTCCATTCCTGAAAAATAAAAAGTTCTTCCAAAACTATTTTCCAGAATTGTGATCATGCAATATATAGAGAAAGTAAGAAAGTGGTTAACAACTATAAGCTAAACGTATTGACTCAACAATCATTTGTTCCGAATATCTCTAAGTGATATTATGTGTTAATTTATTTATTTGTTTATTGCTTATCTTTCCCCATTAAAATCTAAACTCTATAGAGACAGTGTCTTTTATTGTCTTACTCACATTTGTATCCCAAGACTTAGGGACAAAGCCCTGGAATATAATGAGCAGAGAGTATATGTTAAATGACTATATGAATGAGCCAGCATGGCATTGGCAATAGAAACATAAATAGTTTACAGTCCTTGTGATAGCTGGAGATGTGCATACTAAAATTTCTTCACTTAAGCAGCTCAGAAAATTTTAAAACTAATTGAGCTGGTTTTCTATTCATCTAATTTTAGAAGCTGACCCTTTGCACTTCGTTCCCTGAAGGATATTAACCAGACCTGCTCAGTTTTGCTTACAGGAATAATGTAACACCTCAAAGCAAAACCAGACAGAATGGTATAAATCTGTAACTTTTCCCAGAGACCAAAAGCTTGATATCCTGAGCAGCTGTCTGAGAAAGGAGCCATGAAGGCCTTGCACTGCACAACTATATCTAAACTATGGTTTATTAGCTGCTGAAACCAAGGACAAGTTGAATATGCTTGAGACAACACAGGACTGAGGAATTGCACTGTACCCTCCTCACAAGACCCCTGGCATCACTTTTCTTTTTTTTTTTTTTTTTTTTTCCACTTGTTTTTCTTCTCAACTATCCCTCTCCTTTTGCATATAGAACCCTAGCTCCCATTTTCATTTTGACCTAGTTTGGGGAAAATTCCCCGAGTTCCTTGCTTGCGCATTCACAATAAATCACCTTCTCACTAAGAGACACATTTGTCCTTTGTAGCACCAGGTCAGGGAGGGCGGGTGGTAGGAGGTTGGAGGTGGGGTAAGGCTGTCTAGTGGAAATAGCTATCCTTACAGAAACATGGAACTGCTGGGTCTCACACTAGCCTTCATTTGTGAATTCTAAACGCAGAACATTTTATGTAAATATGTCAAAATTAAATTTTGTAAAGATAGAGTAAAATGTGCTGGTTAAGATCAAATTCAAATTCTGAGAAATTATAGAACCAAGATTGTTGGGCCAACTCCTCTTTTTCCCTTGGAATAATTTTACTTCTATATGAGTTTCTTACTTATAAGTCAGCTCAACTACTCCTTACTTAAAGGAAATACATTTAATTGGTTCTTACAAAATTTACTTACCCTATAAAAGCTGCTGACTTCTTATGCATGCATGATTCTTTTAAGCTATTTAAAAAAAAAAAAAAAAAAGCTTTAAGATGAATATAAAACTTACTCTTATATTTTACTCTGAGCCCATATTCAAGAGGTTTCTGATCTGAATCTAACTCTCCTTGAGTACAAACAGTTCAATGTCATTATTAATGCTGAGAGTTTATAACAGGCCTTCCCTGCTGCTTCCCCAACTCCAATCAATTCTTTGAGATCTCAATTTGTTACACATGTAAAGGTTTAGCAGTTTGATATTAAAATTAATTTCAAAAATTGAAAAAGCCATTTCTGAATTGATTAAATAAAAATAATGTGTCATCTAAATAAATATTGTAAAACAACACTTGCTATAGTCAGATGCCTGGGTATGCGGATGCTGGCTCTGACACTCAACTCACACAGTTATTTATCCTCTCTGAGTCTCAATTTCCTTATCTGAAATTGGGCATAATGTTAACACTCACTCCTAGAGTTTGGCAAGGTTCAAATGAGAAAATGCAGGTGAAGTTCTATATAGTTCATAGTAATTGCATTTTTGAGTGCTTACTTCCTGCAAGGCATTCTCCTTTGTGTACACGTCACTCATTTTCTCTCCACAACAACCCATTCAGTAACTTTTACAATCCCCAGATTAAAAATGAAGACCCTGGATCAGAAAGAGTGCAGAGTTTGCCCAAGGTCTCATAGCAGCGATTAGGTCATGGGCAGCTTTTAGGGGGCATTATTCTATCACACTCACTGCAGATAAAATGCAAAGCACTGCATAACTGATTTAAATGAGAAAGATTAAGGAAGAAAAAGGAGTTAAAGATGTTTCCTAGGGTTGTAGCTTGGAGAAATAGGTAAGTGGATTTTTACAAAGAAGTGTCTAATGTACTATACATAGAGCTATATGAGCAAAGAACTGTGGTTTCTCACATACAAAACAACTAACTTCCTGTAAAAATTGGAAAAGTCTTCCCAGAGGAAATGGAAATTGTCTTGGGTCTTGAAGAGTCACTTGAAGCTTACGAGGCAGAGGAATGTGGGAAGGACATGCAAGTTCAACTGGGTAACACCAAGGAACCTAATGCAAGCTGCCAAATCCCTATGCCATTCTAATTCTGTGTTTTATCTGGGTTCTATGTTCAAATGGGTTTCAGCTGGACTTTGAACTCAAACACAAAGCAAATAGAGAGCTATTACAAGGATGTCAATACCAACATAACACATTCCATATGCTCCATTTCACCACAAATGAGCAGCTTTATGACCTGACTCCCTTGAGAGTTTTCAAATAGGTATTTAATTAGAAAGCATTAGAGGAACCAATCCTGAAACAGCAAAGGCAGTGGTAGCCATAGTAAAACATTATCCAGTAGGAGCTTGGTGTATTCACTGCAGGTAACACAAAGAAAATGGGCAACTGAGAAAATTACCCCTGAGGGCAGTACTTTTGCAACATTGCAAGAGATATTGGAATATGTAAACTTACTTAAGGAGGGTAAATATTTTTGTTTCATCTACTAAACCTCAGTTTATTCATATCTGCATTGTGAACACATCAGAAAGATATAGTAAAGGAGAAAAGAGCTCTCTGAAAATGCTGATTGCTCCCTCTGAAATTATGGATACTTTATTATAATTAAAATTTAGCAGTCTATTAAATTACCAGTGTTTATAATAAACATTTATAAATGTGATCTAAGTACTTTCATTGATAAACAACTGATACAGCTATTGATGATCTGATCCTTATTTTAATACTGTTGATACAATTTTCTGTTTATATGATCTTTTCAGAGTCAAGTACTCATTATGCAAACAATTCTAAAATACATATATGCATGAGGTTGTAATTACTATCTACTACAGATAGGCTGTACTTTGGGAATAACTGATTTTTGTCTAACAGAAGATATGAGGAATAATTACTTGCCTTAAATCATGTATCCTCATTTACATGGTAAAACTTATTTGTGGGACAGAACATTGCATAATCCTAGTCATAAGCAGTTCATACAATCATTTTTCATTCTTAGGCATTTATTCTCATTAATAATGAGAATGTGTGGGGTTGACAACTCACCCATATTTGAAGTGAAAATGTTTCTCATCCATTGATCCATCAGTGAAAATTAGGGTTTAGCAGGAGAGTTCATGGAGTACATCCTAAGAATTAGGGTGGAGGAAAGTGGTTCTTAAGATGGATGATCATAACGATAAGAGAAAAGTAGGAAAAAAGGAGGAAGAAGAGGAGAAGAAGGAGCACACACAGAGGACCTATTAATAATTAGGAGTTATAAGTGACCTTTCATATTAAACAAGTATTTGACTATCAACTATGTGCCTGGCATGGAATACACAGCAGTGAACACATGTCCTTGACTTCGCAGCACTTGCATTCTAATATGGGGAGACAGACTATAGGCAGGAGGAAATGAGTATTATGAGAAAAATAAAGCAGGATAAGGATCACCGAGAAGTGAGAAGGGAGTGGCAAAGGTCCTGGAAGCTCTCGTTGATAAGGAGACATATAAGCAAAGGCTTGAATCGGTACTGGCAAACCAGGAGAGGCTTTAAAGGAAGAGCATTCTAGCCACAGGGAATAATTAATGAAAGATCCTAAGGAGACTGTGTTGTTTCAGCAGGAGCAGGGAAAGTGGATTGCTGGAGGAGAGTAAATGAGGAGGAGTAAGAAATGAAGTCACAGAATTTATGGGGGTCAGAGAAAGTAGAGTGTAGTTGACCATACTAGGATTTGACGTCTGTGCTGTAAAATACCCATCAAATGTGGCTATTAAGCACTTGAAACTGGACAGAGGGCCTGAATATTTTTTAATTTACTTTTCATTAACATTAATTGAAATTTAAAAATTGGTACTTGATACTGTTATGGGAAAACTTTTTTAAGCATGTTTGGATCAACTTAGGTATGTGAATCTAATTTTTCAACTGAACATTTAATGAAATATAGAACAAGCATTTCCAATGAAATTTCAGCATCCGAGTTGAGTTGCGGTAAAAGCATAAAATATACACTGGATTTCAAAGATTTAGTATCTTGATGGTTTGAAGCTGTATGTATCCTTGGAAAAAAACATGTTTTTAAATCAAATTCATTCCTGTGGGTGGGAACCCATTTTACGTAGGGCCTTTTGATGAGGTTACTTCAGTAGCCCTGCCAAATCAGTATGAGTCCTATTCCTATTACTGGAGTCCTTTATAAACTGAGTAAAATTCAGACAGAGAGAGAGAAAGCCACAGGAAGCAAGAAGCTGAATGTCAACAGAACTGAGAAGAGAAGGGAGAGATCAGGAGATGCCACCATGTGCCTTGATATGTGAAAAGCTGAGGACCAAGAATCGCCAGCAGCCAGCCCCACAACCACAGTCTTTGAATAGAAAGCATTGCCTTGATGATGACTTGATTTAGACTTTTTCCCAGCCTCAAAGCATGAGTGAATAAACTCCCATTTTCTAACCTACCCATTTTATGGTATTTTCTTGAGCAGCCAAAGAAACTAAAAGAGTACCATAAAATAATTCAGTTTTATATTGATTACCTGTTGGAATGATAATCTATGTAATCTGATTTTAAACCATACTAATAAGCAAATAATTATTAAAATTATGAGAATTAAATACTGGTACACTTATTCTGGATATGCATACTAGGCCATTCTCTGGAGAACATTTTGGGAATATATAGCAAAAGACTAAAACACATACTTATTTTATTTACCAACCAATTTCAGGTGCAAAAATATATCATACTGAAATAAATATCATAAAAATAAAGCTATGAACATACTCATAGCAAGTTATTTTAATAAACTCAGACCGAATTCTCCCAAATAAGGAAGACAAAATTAATCATGGTATGGTCATAAAATAAAAATATTAGGAAGTCATTAAAATTATAAATGAATTTTTATCATGTGAGGGTGGTTATGAATTAGAAAGTTAGAGAAGCTGATTACCAGTCTGTACAGTATAACATCATTTTACTGGATATAATCAAATATAGATAATAAATAGCAACAATTTCATAGAAATGCATATTTAGCTAAAATCTATCTTTCTGTAGGATACACAGCAAACATTTAAAGTTTTAACAGTGGTTTCTATGTATTATAATAATATAGGTAATTTTTTATTTTCCAGTTTCTTATACTCTAAAATTACACTCATTTTGTTTAATATAAAGATTTTAAGACTGTAATGATAATCAGCACATGAAAAAAAGTGTTTTTTTTTTCTCTTATGATTCTAAGAATGCAATTTGAAATAATTCAGATATATTTCAAAATCATAGATCATTATTAAAGTCTAATGGCCTGCTTTATTCTTGGAGGTAAAATTTTAACAGGTGCCATCACTGGTAATGATCTCATTTTTAATATTTGAATGAGTTTGTTAAATCATTTTTACATATATGTCAATGAAATACTAAGTAAACACTTCTAAAACTATCATAGTAAGCAATTATATGATAACATGAATAGATTATATGAAAAAAATGAAATCACCATAAGGGAGAAAAGATAATATTTTATAGTTCAGAAGAATTCTAATGTGTCATGAGTTTGAACTTAAAGGGATATTAATTCTAGGCTTAAATAGATTCCATTTCATTTATGGTTCACTTTGTTAGCTGTGCTAACTCCAACTTTTAAATGAATATAATATCATTATGGTTTCATTAGTGGGGAAAAAAGAGGGAAAGCCCACTCAAGGTGTAGAAAATATTATTAAATATTGCAGGAGGCAGAAATGAGCAAATTACAGGGAAGTACAATATTGGGATTCGTCTACCAATTAAGAGTGAGAGAAAAATGTGTTTACAGGAGTGGAAGCAGCTAATGGAAGTCCTTTAAGACCAGTGCAGAGGTAACTGAATGTGATTAATCTAAGACCATTATAAAAAGCTGTGCAATCTCCAGAGACAGGGAGGATTTTTGACAATCTCTTTGCCAGTCTGTTGGACATTCAAACTCTATTGCGATTCATTAAAACTAATAAGATCTAAAGACCTCTTTTAGACCTTGGAATCTACATTTCTACATGCATCCTTTATGTGCACATACTCATTCCCTATCCAAATTTACAAACCAGTATGATAAGACAGGGATTAAATAAAATTCTAGTTTTATTTGCAATAAAGCCTTCTATAGTGCCGGTGATATGGACCAAGGATTTTAAATGCAATGACAGGCCTCCCATAAAATAAATGCATTTTTGTATACACAAAGCTTATGCACTGACCTTCTGCTTAAC
This sequence comes from Tolypeutes matacus, assembly GCA_026826555.1. NCBI lineage: Eukaryota > Metazoa > Chordata > Mammalia > Cingulata > Chlamyphoridae > Tolypeutes > Tolypeutes matacus. The sequence goes on along the minus strand of JAKSZT010053770.1, from coordinate 1,903,537 downwards.
CCAAGCAATGGGATAGTGAAGTTGCTTATATGAGGATGTATCTTTCTGATTTTCTTTAGGTAAACACTAACATCCTTCTTCTAGGGAAAATCCTATGAGATTTTACTTTAGCCCTCTTGATCTCCTTTACTTTAGTGATCTTTTAAGAAAGTCACTCTCTTTGAAGCACTCTCAGTGAGTTATACAAAACACATTTATAGTGTAGGACCAAATACAGACTAAGTGAATCACACTAGAGACACATCTTAATCTCTCACTTTACCAAATTATTTTGAAGGTAAATAAATTTCAGTCAAACAATCAAGAATGTTTAATCAAAAGGAGCACATAGCCCAAATTTTAGTCTTGTTTCAAGATATATTTTTTTTTCTTTTTTTTTTTTTTATCTTTTTTATTTTCCAGGATATATTTTTATATTTTCCTATGAAGCAGCAAAGGAAGAGAGAAGAAAGAAAAAGAGATCATTGGATATCCTTTCAGTTATTGTGTGAATCTCTACCCACAGTGACAATGCCCTATGAACACTTGAACACATTTATATGTTTTATAGGTATGCCCCAGGTGAACCTCCTCCCATGCATCTCCAATCACTGACATCCTGCACCAATGATCCTCCTCTGCCACAGTTGTAACCCTTCTGTGATTCAAAATCTCTTCAAAATTAAAGCCAACAAAATACCCAAATACAAATAATAAGAAAATGAAATAATAATGATAGTTTTAAAAATAACAAGTAAAATAAAACAAATTTTTTTTAAAACTTGGAGTAAAAAATTTTAAAAATACCCTGGGGAGCTCTGCCACATTCCCTAATGGGACAGCAAGAATCCCCCAAGTACAGGGGCAGTGACCAGTGAAGGAGGATGGACCACTGACAGGCCCTTGATATTGATGACTGTACTTACGAACCTTTACTTTTGAAATTGAAACTTAGCCTAGTATTATAGGGTGCCTAAAACTTACCTCCTGAGAACCTCCTTGTTGCTCAAATGTGGCCTCTCTCTAAGCCAAACTCAGCATGCATATGCATTAGCTTCCCACCACCGTGGGAAATGATTTCCAGGGATGAGCTTCCCTGTCGCTGAGGGACAGCACCAACTAGCACCAACTAGCAATGCAACTGGAAAAAGACCTTGACCAAAAGGGGGAAAAGGTAAAGACAAATGAATTTATATGGATAGAGACTTCAAAGTGAGTCGGGAAGTCATTCCAGAGGTTAGGTTTATGCACGTCTCAGCAGGATCTCATTGACTGCCAAAGTAAATATTGCCTCAAATAGTGAGGCTCCTGAGGGCTCTGGAGATATCCAGATACTGTAGGCATCCAGACAGCCTTGCCAGTGGGGCCCTACTTGGGAATTTATGCCGATGTGACAGAGTTGGACTCAGTTGTGGTTTCCCTACACATGGCTCTTCTGTCCCTTCTACTTGAACCTACAGTAAGTACTAGAGTTGATGGTTTATGTCCAAGAGACTTAAATCTTTGTGCTGTCCATGTGCCAGCTGGACCCTTAATCTTAACAGCATTGCAACACCTACTCCCCAGTTCACTGGACTCACCCAGAACGACTAAAAAGGAGATGATGATGGACCATTCCAAAGAACAGAGTCTGCAACTGCAAGCAAGATAGTCCCATCCATCTGCCCCATGGGATCTAAGGCCCCTCTCAATTAGAGGTGGAATGGGCATCACCATCCCAGAATCCTCAGGATTGGGGAATGAATGATGGACTAGAGTAGACTTACTGGTACTCTACTATAGACTTTTTGTGATTCTAGCAATGGAAGAACTTTTATCATTGATGCGGAGGCAGTGGCCACTGGAAGTGCTGAGGGGAGTAAGAGGGAAAAACAGTTGTAATGTGGGGGCTCTTTCAGCACATGGGAATTGTCCTGAATGACATTGCAATGACAGATACAGGCCATTTTATATCTTGTCATAACTTAGAAAATTGTGCAGGGAGAGTATAAACTACAATGTAAACTATAATCCATGCTTAGTGGCAATGCTCCAAAATGTGTTCATCAATTGTAACAAATGTACCACATAATGAAGGATGTTGTTGATGTGGGGAAATGTGGGAAGGGTAGGGATTGGGGCATATGGGAATCCCCTATATTTTTAATGTAACATTTATATAATTTAAATATCTTTAAAAAAAATTTTAAGTATATTGAAAAAATAATTTAAAAAAAGAGAGATAATCAAGCCTTTTGACCTTGAACACGTTTATGTCATTTGCAAATAAAGTGCAGGATAAACAAGGTTTAAAAAATAAAATAGATAATATATGCTGCAGCTTTTGTTATGCCATGATGAAACATAAAAATAAATGACTTTGCTCAAAGACTGAATGTTCCATAGCACAACCCTCACAAAAGAGAGCACATTAAATGACTCAATCAAAAAACTCAAGCACCAAAGATCACTGAAAGACCAGTGAGAGTCCTCAGAAAGGCCAAGGAGACACTTCCGTTTTGAATCTCTTAGATTATAAAGAAGCTCTGTCCTTGCAAGCCCCAAAAAGTTGTAGATTCAATTCTATGGCAGAATAACCATGTTAGGTGCTTGAGAAAAAGCAGAATCCTTACCCAATCCACCATTAACTTTTGTCATCACCATGACAACTTAGAGCTGGTTAAAAGAGCTCAAAAGCCCTGTTAGCAGAAAATTAAGCTAATGAATTCTTCATTTTCTATGTTGAAGTAGTTCCTAATCAGTTCTCTCAACTATGGCCACTCAATCATAATATACTTTTAAATAGATTGGCTGTCTCACTCAACAGCAAATGGGAGTTCAAATGAACTCCATTCCAGTTTGGACCATTAATAACAATAAATCCACAGCAATATTGGGGACCTAATATAGATCTTTCTTGTGGAGGAGCACAATGAATTTCACATGCATTGAATAACATATTAGCAAAAGTGTGCTCAGAGTAGCTAAGAAGCCAATATTATCAACATTGCTTTGCTCAACATAATTATTCAATGGATACATCCTCTGTAGCTATTACCAATCTAATTTAGTGCTTTAATTTCTAAGCATTTCAAATACCTACTCATTCTCAACTTTACTCAACTGTTTCTCACATAAAATTTTATCAAATATTATTTATCAATCTATAAAATATTTTTTATTCTTCTTCCTCCCCTCCTGAAAAACTCAGATTCAGTCAATTAGAGAGCTATACTTCTACATAAGAATCACTCTTTTGTATCTGCCACCTCTATTCTTTCCTCTAATGCAACTGCTTTAATTCTGCCAAAGTCATCAATGATCTCCCAAATCTCATCATTCTAATTTCTAACTTTCTCTCTTTAGATTCCCCCACCATTAGATTTAGTAGTTTTCCCAATTACTCCACTAACTTTTTGAACCAGAGCATAACTCTCATTCTTCACTCAGTTCCCCCTGGTGAGTTCTATTCTGCAATTACCCAACATTTGTTTCCACTATTGCCCGGAGATGAATTGTGGCCTCTGGGGTTCTCTTTTGGTTAGGCCAGCTCTTACCCATTTATAATATTCCATTGATTCTTGGTTATTTCATCAGTTTTATGCTTGAAGTCTTAGGACTTTCAACCAGGCAAAGGTTTATCTGAACAAAGTTTTAGGGACAGATTCTCAAGATATAATAATTTAAATACCCACCCCCGAAAACTTTTTCACTGGTTTATAAGGTAATTGATATTTTAATGTGCCCTCCAAATTTTAGAAAATTTTATGTGTTCCTTTGGAAATATCTACTTCTAGATACTCTCTTCTATCTTTATATCTAAATGTGATTCTAAAAATTTATGCATCAGTAGAAACTCCCTTTCATAGCTATTTATTATTTGACATAAACTGGGAGTACAGAGGACTAAAAATGCCAAATATATTTATAGGCAGGCAGTCTGCTAAACCAACAACATTACATTCAAGGTAGACAATATGTTTGCTTTTTTTTTTTTTTGTTACCAAATCAATACCTACATCACATTCACATATTTAAATACGTATGATCAATTATTCAGGCATCTCTTTGTGACAATCTAAGCTTTTCAAGAAACATTTTGTTAAGTGCGTCTTTAGTTTTCTCACCCATTTCATAATTTCTAAGAACACACAATAATGAATCTAAGCTTCTTACAAATATGTGTGTTGTGAGGATGTGTGTTGGGCAAACAGGAGCAAATCTTTAACACATAGAATACTTTCTAATGGAGAAGGATAGAAAGTATAAAAGTAAAAACTCTTACGGTCTTTTACATATTTTGGCCTTTGAGTAGAACTCAGTCATAGATAGTGCCTTGTATGCTATTTAATCATGGTTATCAATTCATAGCAGGGTAGCCCTTAACTTTAAAATTAGCTACAATTCAGCCCTCAGCAAAAACTATAGAAGTGCTGAAGCTTATTTTTTACATTACCACTCTCCCCAATCTGTTTTCTTCCTTTCATGCTGACCAACTATAATCTGCTCGTTTCTTTAACTGCCTTGTTCCACAAAGACTTGCAATGCCTTTAACACCCCTGGATTTAGAACTTTTTCTTTAATCATGAACTATAATTTGGAAAGTTTCAAACACTCTGACTTACTCATAAGAGTCAATATGCTACCTCTACTATAGTCCTTTGAATTTTTAACAGATGAGCAAAGATTTCCCCTAGAATAATGTATCTCCTAGAGAGAAATCTCAGGTGTTAGTTAAGGGATTTGGCAGTGGGGTGGGAAATAAATGAATGTCCCTACAGACTTGGAATGAGGATCAATACTGCACATGCGCATAAATCCTAAAGTTCCTATAACCAATCCAGTTCTTACAACCTGCCACACAAAGACTATTTTATGATAATGCTAAAGGAAAATCATTTCACTCCAAGGATATGTTTCGTAGCTCATGAAAGGATATAGATCACTAAACTATGTCTAGAGATTTTAAATCTCTCGATTGTATTGATTTTGTTTCTTTTCTGAAATGAGGATAAACAGGCAGACATATACATATATTATGTATATATATATATATATTATGGTGTTATGAACATTTAGTAAGTAACTTTAAAGCCATTTTCCATAACTGGTAAAGAAAAGTATTATTCATATGAATTAAGTATCTTATTAGCTTAAAGTTTGTTTGCTTGAGAAAGAAATTATCTATATTTTGTCCTTCCTTTCCTTTTCTTCTTTTTCTTACTATAATTATAATCTCAAAAAAAATAGAAGCATGTTCTCAGTAAAATGTAAGCAGATATCCTATGACTGGAAATGGAAAGTAATGAAAGCAAAAGTGTTAAATGCTTTATGCTTCTTTATTGATACAGAACAATAGTACCACTTTTAAGTGTGTTTAGTTAAATCTTACTAACTCATTTCAGAATGTTTTCATGCATGTGAAGAAAACATTCCAGGGTAAGCTTTTAGAATGAGAAGTTAAAAGAACCAAAAATAGAAACCTAGAATAAATAATATTAAAAGTTGGATCGAAAGAAAAAGGCCCCTGAAGCACATTAGAATTTGCTTGAGGCAGAAGGAGAATCTGTAAAGAGTTGTCTGAAACCACTGTGGTAAGGAGTAAGTTTCAAGATGGAAGAAGGGATCAGCCATGTCAAATTCAGCAAAGTCTACATGAAGAATAAAAAGTCCTGCTGAAAGCAATTTTGGCAGTTGAAGGGAAAATCTGATTGCAGAAAGATTGGGCTTGAGGAAATTACTTCACGAGTCAACTCTTCTTTACAGAAACTTAACTGCAAAGGACATAGGTGATGGTAGGAGAATTCTGGGTTGAAGAAGAGCTTTCCCTACCCCTTCCAAAGATAGGGAAGACCTATGAAGTAGGAATTATGTCATATTCCCATAAGGAATTTTATTAGTTTCCTGTGAGTGCTCTAAAAAATTACCACAAATTTGGTGGTTTAAAACAACAGAGGTTTATTGTCTCACAGTTCTGAAGGCCAAATCAGCCTGAAATCAGCCTCACTGGGCCAAAATCAGGGTGTTGGCAAGCCACACTCTCTCTGGAAGCTGTAGAGGAGAATCTATTCCTTACTTCCGGATTCTGGTGGCTTCTAGCATTCCTGGCATTGTGGCTGCGGCTGCAACAGTCCAGTCTCTGCCTGTAAAGTCACAGTGCCTTTTCCGATTCCGTGTGTGTATGAGGTATGTGTGTCTGTAAAATATCCCACTGTCTCCCTCTTATGAGAATACATATGATTTCATTTAGAGCCCATCAGTATAACCCAAAATAATCTCCCCATCTCAAGAGCCTTAACTTGATCACATCTGCAAAGTTTTTTGTTTTTTGTTTTTTGTTTTTTTCATATAAAGTAACATTCACGTATTTCAGGGATTGAGACATGGATATATTTATTTTGGGGGGAATGTATTTTTCAGTAGGGATGTAGCCATTGTTCAGATTATCTCCCAATCCCATGTAGAACCATAAACACTATGTTTCTCTAATAGAATCTATCTTAATTGTTTATTTCTCCTATTTTATCCATCACTCCTTAGCAGCCATTCTTATTTCCTCTAGCCTGAGGAGGGAAGAGATAAATATTTCAGCTTCATCTTTTTCTCTAATTTGAAGAAAATAAGTGTGATATACACAAAGTTACATATCTATTAAATCCCCTCTCCTCCTTGTTTGCTAAAAGAATCCCAGTTTGGTACTGATGATGATGACCCTGGTCCCAGACAGTGAATCAGGATTTTTCTAAGCCCATTACAGTGATGCTGACCACCGCACCCTTCCCCAGACTTCCTTCAGCCAGAACTGGCCCATGCTATAAGAAGGGACTTTGTGGGGAACCCTCCAGGAAAGAACTGTGCTTCCTGAAAAACAAATTCCAGCTATAAATTGGAGGAGGTGTCAAGATGTGGGAAAGGGGGTGAGAAATGAGGTTGAACCATTTCCTTCAGGACCAAACTGCTGCTTTTTACTGGCTAACACTTTTGAAGCTTTATTGAGCTTCATATGATCAAGTTACTGATATTTAACTTATTTTGCTTATTTTTCTAATTGATATTAGTTTTATTAGATATTAAAATATTTTACCATTGTAGCTTTACTCTTCCATATTTAGCCAGGGTATTTTGCTTTACTTTTAAATAGATGTGTTTGCTACTGCTTATATTGAAGGGAAAAAGAAGTGTATCTGTTTGGTTTTACACCTCATGCAGCTTTGGAAATATACCTGTATGAACACTTATAACTGTGCTCTGTGATAAAGAATATAAAGCAATATGATTTTTTTTTTTTTACCAGGAGGTCCCAGGGATCGAACCCGGGTCCCTCTATATGGGAGACAGACACCCAACTATTTGAGCCACATCCATCCCCAGCAATATGATTTTGATGCTTATGGTCCTCAGAAAAAGGCTCAAATAATTTTTAAAATATCAAATCTTACTAAAAATCTAAAGAGGAAATGAAATTACTGACCAGAATAAAGCTTAATTTCTATATAATGACACAAAAATCAGATATTCCCAAAGAATTGTCATTTTCTTAAATTAAATAAAATAAAATAATAGCAAGCTAAAAACAAAGTTAAACACAGTTAAATGCTATAATGGACCAGGGCATGGAGAACCTAAAGGATGTGCATATACACATTCTTTACTCATGGTGCCCTCCCCAAACAGCATTCAAATATGCGATTATTTTTTATTATCTGTCATAGGATAGTGAAGTCTTATTACTGATTTAGAATGAGGCTATGAAATGTATGTGCTGTAGTTTTTATCACACTGAGAAACTGTCTAACTGAATGTCTGTTTCAGTCTCTATTGTCTTTAAAACAATAAAAATTATCAAGAGAACTGTCCCTAATGGCAAAAAAAAAAAAAAAAAAAAAAAAAGGGCAATTGATACTGACAGAGCAAAACTGGAAAGAATTGAGGAAGTCCAAAAACCGCAAGTAAAATTCAAAAGGATTTGCATTTGCTGTGTAAGTGGGCTGATGTGGCAAATCACATTTAATGCTGACAACTGTTAAAAAGTAATGATAAATGGACATGAAAAATAAGCAGGTAAATGAAGCAAGAAAATCAGAGTCCTGAGCTTCTATTAGAGGAGAAAAAGCTCTGACATGGGTTGAAATTCTTTGAATGGTAAGACTTGGGTGGAGGGAATGGAGGAAACTAATATACAAATCTCATGAGTCTGAAACCTGATTATGAATATACATAATTGTTTTCCACATGAATATTTTATCCTTCTATCTCTGCCTCAAATCATGGCTGAAGTGGTATTAAAATACAAATCATATACTTTTTAAGATTAAAGAAGTTTAAATTTATAAATCCATAGGCAAAAATTGTTTGGAAGACACATTTTAGTACAAAGTTTCCAAAACAATTGGCTCTATTTCATGTTGTTTTCCACTCCATCCTGAAACTGTTTAAGACTGACGACATACTGAAGCTAGAAATCTTATCTTATAGGTCTTGAGATTAAAAGAACATTCCAAATTTGATTTTTATTGCTTCTACTACTATACCTGACCTAAATGTTTTCTACCATATACATGGCAAGAAGATAGATATTTTCATGAGAAAATGAACGGTTTGATGAGTGAATTCTGAAGCATAATAGAAATAAGCTCAAAACTTTTACAATGAGTTGTAATGTGACTGTTGCCAGGACAGTATATCATACAGTTATGGATGAAGAATTGCCATTTTAATCAGATATGATTTATAAAACCAGTTTCATTGGGAATGGTAGCTTATTTCTACTTGCTAGATCAAAACAGTAATTTCTTCAAAAGCACTCTTAAGCTTCAAGTTGGTATATTATGAAAGAGTTTTTAAACAGTATGCCCAATATTTCTGGGCTTGTCTTCTCCAGCCAAGGGCAGCCTTGCCTATTTACCCTAGGTTGCTGAAAAATTTTGTTTTCTATATATGCCATGACATGAGAGTTATTAGGAAAACAATAGATAACCTAATATTAGGATTACAAAATGGATCTGCTTTCATTAACAGTTACTGAAGAAGCAAGTCCAAGATTGGCCAAAAGTGCAAAGAAGGCCACTGTTGTTAAGAGAATTATAATTTACTTTTGTATTTTGCTCTTATATTCAGCCACATGCCAAACATTTTAATTCTACTCATGTTCTGTATATGACTTTTTGTCTTCAATGAAAACAATTTTATCACATATATGATAATAACAGCTTTGCTATACTGGTTTTCTCCATCACTAATCAAATTTCATTTTTGTTTGTCTGTTTTAACTACTGCTATTTTTCCTACTGATGTCTCCAATAAAATATAAAAAGATGTGGTGATGGGGTATTTTTGCTTGCTCCTGATTGAATGAGACAGCTTTCAATAGTAAGCAAATTCTGCTATATAATATTAGTAGCTAATTTAACAGGTTAAGTGGTTTCCTTTTCTTCCTAAATTGCTAAGCATTTTTTACCATGAATGGTGCTAAACTATATTACACCTTTTTTGTAGGTATCAGAATTGTTTTGAACTATAAGATTATAGTCCTTTTTTTTTTTCTGTTAAAATAGCTAATAGCATTTGTGTGTGTTTTTTTAAATAACTGCCTTTGTATTCCTGGAATATACCCAGTTCAGTATGAGACTTTATCTTAGGATAAGTATCTTTAGGAGTTTGCTCATGAGTTAATGTTATAGTGTTTACATTTTATATATCATCCTAGCCTGTTTTAAAGGTCCTAATTAAGCCAGGTCAAATACTAATAGAGGAATGTTTCCTCTCTTTTTCATGATCTGGAAAAGTTGGTATGATACTAATCTTTGACATTTTTTGAGGCTTGTTTCATGACAATGTACCTGTTCAATTTTCATGCATGCCTGAGAAGAATGTGGTTCTCTAATTGTTTTACACAGGGTTCTATATAAGTATATCATATTAAGATTGAAACGACCTGTCCAAATCATCAACTTCTTCACTATTTTGTACTACTGTTAAAGTTATTCTTGCATGACTATAATAATAAATTTGCAATATCTCTGTCATTTCATCAGTATTAGCTTTACATGTTTTTTATTTTATTAAATGTATATAGTTTTGAATCATTTCTGGTGAGTTGAAACTTTTACCATTATGTAGTTTATTTCTTACTAACACAAAGTCCACTGCATATCAGGTCACACTCCCAGGTGTATGATGACTCAGAAATCCAGACTGCTAAAATCTGGTGTCAACAACTCTTCAATGTATGCCATTTCATAAGGGGTAAAAGGGAGGGAAAGAGGAAGCTCACTGGGCCAGCCTGGGAAGAACTCATGCCATTTCTGCTAATACTCCACTGGCCAGAATGAATTGCATGGCCACTGCGGGTCAGCTGGGAGACCCTGCTCTGATCTGTTGCCCCTGCATGCAGGCAGAGAGAAGATCCATCTACGAGCTTCTTTAATTGCTAAGGCCAAAAAAGAAAAAAAAAGGAAAAGGAAAGATGGCAAATTGTACGTTGATTTTTAAATCTTCTGCCTGGAAATAAGACTCATCATTTCCTCTCACATTTTATAAACAAAAGAAAGTCACATGGCCATTCTTAACTTCAAATGAGGTGAGAAAATTCAATCCTGCTATATGCCAAGAAACAGACAGCTCAAAATATCTAGTGAGCATAACTATTGATAAGTACATTACTTTAAAAAATAATAATTATATGAATTATATGGAGTGAGGAAGTGGCAAAGATGGCTAAATGTGAATACATTTTAATATATTCACAAATACAAGCAAATATAAAATTTGCTAATTAGATAACTAAATAATGTGCCTCTCCTAGTGTGCCCAATATATAGTGCAATTAGAGTGATGTGGAAGAGTAGGGAGAACTAGCTTTTATTCTCATTGAAGCAGGGGAAGAATCACCTTCATCCTTAATTATAGAAAGTAAAGCTGTAAAACAATGTGGTATATAATCCTATATCTGTTTTTTTTTAACTGAGGCAAAGAGAGAATGAGATTCATCTTTTATTATATAAAGTAAGGCTAAAATAATGGCTTCTAAAACTCTATATCTGTTTTCAGTTTATTGCTTCTGCCTTTAGTAGTTTGGATACCCAAAGCATTCTGAAAAAAACTATAAATAAGAGGAAGAACCCTAGTTCTTTAAGTAGACATATGAGAAAATATAGGTGCAAAAAGGAAAATTTCATCCATTGTGCCCAGGGCCGCTCCTGTGTCTGTTGGTTGCACTCATAATTTCAAAGTCCACTTTTTCTGTGACTCTTTTAAGGAACTCTTGTCAGTTTAAATTTCTTGGCTGTCAAGTGCAATGGTGATGTGTTTCATCTGGCTATGTCAAGCACATCACTTTATTCCTGTTCACAATGAGAAGATTTCAGCTGGAAAGCTGGAAAGGAATGCTTTGGAGAAGACTTCAAGCCAACTAAAAAACAGACTACCTTTTAAAAAGACTCAGATTAAGTTTGATATGAAGTATAGCATCCTGGACCTCTCAGATTGCAGTTACCTTTAACAATGTTCAATTAATTATAGTTTTCATTGTGATTATACAGAGATTATATTGCATATAAAACCTTTCAGGATGTTAGCAACATGAAATTTAGGTCTCCTTTATCTCTAACTGCAGAGCTGAATAATTTGACATTTGTCATATAAAAATACTTGATACTCACATTAAAAAAACCATAAATGGAACCACAATGCTTAAGGATAAAGTAAATTTAAAATCATTCAATTTTTTTAGCCCAATTCTTACTTTCTAGCCTTATTTTCTCCCTAACCTCCCACAACCTACACACAGACAGACACACTTATATACATGCCCTCATAATTTCCACTTAAATCAGCTTAGACAAACAAAAAGTTCAGAGTGTTATCCGGACTCCAGTTCTGTTTTTCTTTTATCCTTCTAGAAGCACTTTCCTCTGGGGCATTGGAATCAAGCTAACCCCACATATGGTAGCATTGCAACATAATATCCAGAAGAGAAATATCTCTTCTAGTAGCTCCTATAGAAAAGAAATGAAGTTTATATAAACCAAGTATCCAGAAAACACCTCCTTGTGTCATTTTACCCAAGCTGGATTGCATGGTTATGTCTGACCCATTCTCTGTGATTGGGGGGTGTGAGGTTTGGCTCTACCCAATTAAAGTCACTATCAGGAACAGAGTGGGATGACTGAGGTAAGTCCACCCAAATATCATTGCTGAGGAAACAGGAGTTCCACCAAAGATAACACAAGTACAAGAACTATATTTTATTACTTTTGTATCTTACTATCTAGTATTCATAGATGTTCAACTAAAATATGAGGAGTAAAAGAACGATGGTCCTTTGCCATTTATACTGTACTAATAGGTTTAAATTAGGCAAAGGAAAAAAATGGATGAAAAGTATAACCACAGAGAGTAATATTGATTACTGTATTAGTCAGGGTTCTCTAGGGAACAGAATCAACAGGAGATAACTGTCAACAGTATGAGATTTTATAAGAGTCTCTCACGTGACCGTGGGGATGCACAAGTTCAGGTTCCACAGGTAGGCTGCAAACCAGGGCTCCAAAGAAAGTCTAATGAAGGTCCTTGATGAGTTTTTGGGAGACATTAACTGTCCAAAGACAAGCTGGGAAATTCTCTCTGAATGCTGAAATCATTTCCCCTTTTAAGGCATTCAACTTATTGGATAAAATGTCACTCATATTGCTGACAGCAGTCTCCCTGGTTGATTGTAGATGTAATCAGCCATCTATGCAGCTATCTAACTCACTGATGACTAAAGCCCATAAATGTCCTTGTATTACAATTAGCCCAGTGCTTGCTTGATCAGATAACTGGGCACATTTACCTGGCTGAGTTGACACATTACCTAACCATCACAATGGCCAACTGAAAAATTTGTCTTCATCATATTTTCTCTTCTTCTGATTCCCTGCCCCATTTAGCTGTCCAGTGCCCACATACTTTTTCATTGCTTCCCTATTCTTTCACAATTAAAGCCTTCATCTAAGTGCAGGTTTGCTGCTAACTCATAAGATGACTTCCATGACTTAGAAAAGTTTCTATTGTATTCATAGTAGGAACCCAGCTCACTCTATCCACTTTACGGGGTGCATGGTTTGGCAACAAGAGCGGGAACCAGATTTCAACCCCCACCTGACCACTCTTCAGAACCCTTGTCTAATGAACATTCTATATAACCATAATGTTTAGGGAAAAAAAGTGACTTAATTTTTTAGAATCTTATTCCTGCCATACATATTTGTATTTTAAAAGAGAAGATAAAGACAGATAAAGGCTAATTTTATAGTAGGCAACAGATCAAGGCTTATTTTATAACAGACCACAAGTAAATCTTTGGAATTATGGCAGTGTGAGGTCAGGGCAAACTGGAAATAGAATTTTGATATTAAATGATTTGATGTATAATCATATATAGAATAACACAATCTATATATATATATATATATATATATATATAGGCACTTGGCCTTTAAGAGTGAACAATTCAGAACTCTTAGAAAACAATATACCTTATTAGAATTTATATGCTCAAGTAATTCTCAAAAATGTATATTTTAATCCCTACTATTAAAAACAATGCAAAGAAATATAGATAATAAGTAAATAGAATAAATAAATGGAATTTAAAAAAATAATTCTTAATACAAAAGAGGCCAAAAAAGTTGGGAAAAAAAGAATAAAGAACATATGCAACAAAGAGAAAACAAACTGTAAGATGATAGACCTAAACCTAACTATAATAAAAATTAAATTGCATGTAAATGAACTTAACACTACAAATTAAAGTCAGACATTGACATATTAGATTTTAAAAAGCAAAATACAACCATTCTCTTTACAAAACTTATTTTAAACAGAGGTTGAATGGGAAGGATCGGAAAAAGATACACCATGCAGAGACTAAATAAATTGACCTACTATTGCTATGCCAATACAGACAAAATAGACTTAAAAGTAAAGAGATAAAGAATGACTTTTTATAAAGATAATAGAGTAAATTCCTCAGGAAGACATAATAATCCTAAATGTGTGTGCAGATAATAACAGAGTTTCAAAATACACGAAAAATTAGACAGAGCTAAAGAAGAAAATAGACAAATCCACACTGATATTTGCATTTTTTACCACTCATTTCTTGATAACTGATAGAAAAAGAAGGCAAAAATATCACCTGACACAGAAGATTTGAATAACATTCTTAAACCAAATTTACCTCATTGAAATGTATAATATATTATATCATCAACTACACTATACACATTCTATTCAAGTGCACATGGAACATACGAAAAATAGTACATATGCTTGGCTATAAAACAAATCTCAACAGAATATAAAATATTGAAATCATCCAGAGGATGTTCTCAAACCATAAAGGAAAAAAATAACAATTAACAATTATACAATCTCTGGAAGATCATCAACTATTTGGAAATTAAATAAAAAATCTAAATAAATCATGAGTCAAAAGAAATCACAGGAGAAATTTGAAAATATTTGAAACTGAACTACAACTGAAAAATAGCAGTTCAAAATTTGTGGTATGCAGTCCAAACAGTTTTTAGAAAAATACTTAAAATTCTGCTTACATTTCAAAGGAAGAAAGGTTTAAAGACAGTAATCTAAATTTCCACCATAAGAAACTAGAAATAAGAAGAAAATAAACCAAATTAAAGAGAAGAATTGAAGTAACAAAGATAAGAGCAATAATCAATGAAATAGACAAAGCAAAAGCAAAATCAGCAAAGCCAACAAATGGTTCTTTGAAAAGACAAATAAAATTAGTAAACCCATGGCAAAACTGATCAAGAGAGAATGAGAAAAACATAAATTGCCAATATCATGAATAAAAAAGGGGATATCACTACAGCTACTACAGATATCAAAAGGATGAAAGATAAATATTATAAATATATTCTTTAAAAAGTGACAACTCGTGAAGTGGCTATGGCTCAATCAGTAGGGCTCCCGTTTACCACATGGGAGGCCCCGGGTTCGGTTCCCGGGGCCTCCTGGTGAAGGCAAGCCCACCCGCACGGCGTGGTTAGCTGACCCAGCGAGCATAAGCAGCAAGGGGGGGATAAATGAATAAATAAATAAAATCTTTAAAAATAAATAAATAAATAAATAAATAAATAAAAAGTGACAACTTAGATGATTTGAACAAATTCCTTAAAAATAACTACATGCCAAAATAACACAAGAAGAAATAGAAAAACTGAATAAAATATATCTGCTAGAGTATTTAATTTTTTTTCCAATGGTTTACAGTTTACAATATGGTTTACATTTTAGACCACACACTTTAAAAAATTTTGATGATATTTACCATGTCCTGTGTCCATCAATGTAAGGTAATGAAAAACATTTCCACTGACCACTAAATACCCACTGTCTGATCTATTCTGTTCCTCCCTCCTCATCCCCCCGGGGCCCACAACGACCCCCTGGCTTAACTCATTGGATGACAAGATTCATAGTTACATGCAACAAGAGGTTTTGACACACTGGTTTGTCCCCCCCATTAGGAACCGCTCTTGCTCTTAAGAGACACCTACCTGTCTATTTCTGAGCCAATCGGTCCTCCCAAAGATGGGAGTCCATCTCCTTCCAGCTCATTGTGTGGGTCTCCACCCATGGATACAACACATTATGACAGGATGAACACTCACACACTCCCTAGAGCCTGCTCCAGATGTGCCCTGTTCCGAGTGCCCCTCCACCAACACCCTAAACCAGTGACACTTCCTTGTAATATTGCCATAAGAGCATTCCCACCTCTGTACTTTCAACCTCATACCCACAAATCCCAAGTGTTCACCTGGTCCCTCTCCCATCTCTCCCCCCAGTATCCTGGGTATTCTAAACCCACCCTTCCTAATCTACCCACCTGTCAACACTGCACCACCAAACCCAATAATATCACTACCCACCTGTCCTATCCATTCAATATGCAACTACAGAGTAATTAAATTTATAATTAAGACTTTCCCACCAGGAGTAGGGGGTAGTCCAAACTTAGATGGCATCATGGATAAATTCTACCAAGTATTTGGAGAATAAATAATACAGGTGCTTTTCTGTATGGTATGAAGTAGGGATTAAAGGTCACTTTTTCCCCATATGTTTAACCAGTTGTTATAGCAACTTTTGTTGAAAATACTTTCCTTTGCCTTTACTAATCCCTTACGTGAACATACCTCACCGCATCCTGTGAGTTCTTCCAATTATCTGATCCTGAATAACAGATGCACTGCCCTTTAGGCACCACTGGATAGTGCTGTGGTTAGGAGCGCAGACTCACTCTACAATTTCTGGTTTTGACTCCAAATTATTCTACTTCCTAGCTGTCACTTTGGAGTCCATTTGTTTAAAATTTCTGAACTTTGATTTCCTCAACTATAAAATGAGGGTATTACAGTAATCATGGGATTGCTGTGAGATTTAAAGGAATATGTAAGGTGTTTAGAACTGTGCTCAATTAGCTACTATTACTATTTATTACTGCCACTGCTGCCAACACTTCTACTACCAGTTGTATTACCAATACTACCACTACTACTACTATAAAACTACTACTGCTACTATTACAACCATTAACTTATCATCCATTTGGGAAGTGTTCGCAGTAGCCTTTGTTGACGTTAATGCACATGCAAACTGACTTCTCCAATCTGTCTCCAATTTGTATTTGTAGAATAACTTGCCACTGACTTTTAAATTCAGATAAAGTTGCACTTTTGAAAGAAATTACCATTCAAACTAAACTACATAGTATTCTCAGAAAACTGCAAAATTGTGTCTCAGCTTTTGTCTCTTTAAATACAGCTTGTAAAAGTCTATGTTGCATGTCTTTGCAACTCATTCTGAGACAATCATACCTGTAGTTGGAGTAGTTTACGACTTAAGGGCCTTAGTTCTAACCGGTTTAAAACTAGTTGGAAAAGAGGGTCCAGATGTGGACTAATTTTGAGGGACATGAAAATTTTCAAATACCCGGAGAAGAGTTGGAATGTTCCAAGAACAAACAAAGCTTAATTCAAAATAATGATCCAAGGTGCTCCTGGAAATGGTTAATTCATAATACAGATAGCATACAAATATTTTAATAACAGTCTTTAATGTAGGGCAAATAAAGGAGAGAGGACCCACAAGTCACTGCTGTATAGCATTAATTCCTAAAACAGAAACTAAATGAATGGTTAGTTTACTGTTTTGCATAATTATCAGGAAAATATACACTGAAACATAAGTATATTTAGTTATAAATTATATGCTATTGTATTAATATATTGTATTATTTAATATATCATAAGGCATAAACATATAAACTAAAAGGAGAAAAGACACTGCTAATTACATTCATTCTAATGGGCTATCATCACCTCTATCCAATTCCAAGCATTTACAATCAACCTTATTACAAATTCTTCACAAATTAAACCTCTGCTCCCCATTCTCTATCCTCATTCTATCTTCTGGTAACCTGCATTTCAATTATTAATGCTATCAGAGGTATTTTTCCCTCATAAACACGATGGTAAAAAATACTTTACTAGTTTTAAAATTTTAAAACCTGGTAAAACACTGTGATCCACAAATTAAAGGTCCGATGCTAAATTCAGTTTCTTTAGATATCTGCTTTTAATGGCTCTTATAACTGAAAAAGATTCTTCACAATGAGAAACTTATACCAAAACTAAAGGAAATATTGCTAACTGTGTTTACTAGATTTTGATACTATATTTAAATCACATCCAAAAATTCCTTGTTTTTATTGAAAATAGTCTGGCAGCATTCTATTTTCCCTAATGTTAATTAGTTCTTTTGAACTAATCAGAAAATGCTGCCTTTTAAATTTTTAACAAGTGAATTGAGCACACACATAATCAGTTGGAAGATTTTTAAATATGTTAGAAAACTACCTTTCTAAATATTCACATGTAACTATTTTATAGGTGACACACATTACTTTCCTCTCATAATACAAACACTGCCAAGCCATCATATCCAAAATTCTCACTCCATAGCACAAGTTTCTTTCAAAAACTCGTTAACTTCCCCCATTCACTTTTAAAATGTTACTGTACTATGAAAGGAGAAATTATTTTATAAATTGCCTGGAAATATAATAATTATAAGAGAAAATGTCCCAAATTTTGGGATACCTTTCATTCTAAAATAGTTTTAAATGTTCATAGTTCATATCTAAGTTCAACTCTTAAGAATTTTGTTACAACATAGGCAGCAAACTTCTAAGTAATATATGAGATTTGTGTGGTCATGCCACATCTCATTATAAAGCATTTTAAAGACTTTACTATGTAGAAAAATATTGACTTTTAACTAATTATATTGACTTAGTGAAGTTTTTTTTTTCACTTCTGGATTTATTTTCTTGGCTACAATAGCTTGCCTACAAATAATGCAATGCATAAATTTCATGCTTGATACAATTTCCTCATCATTACTCCATACATTTTTTTTTAAAATGCACTCAAGATTACCCATCTACAGTTGTTACATTTATATACATTTTTCCTTAGTTTTTTTTTTTACTATTCAAAGACCCATAACTGTTAAAATTTTATCCAGTATATCTTTTCCTGAATAACTCACAGAAAAGTAATTTGAGTATTTCATCATCTATCAAATTTCCTAAGGTGAGACATATTAGAAATATGTATTTCAATTCAACTATATAACTCCCACACTAATAATTTGATTTATTTCCTTCTTTTCCAAATCTTCAACAATGTTTTCTAGGTATCTTTTAGCAGTGTTTGCTGATTTCAAAAAGGAATTTTATTTTATGATCATATTCCTTCCACAATAAAACTGGCTTTCATCTCTGCTTCCTATAACATTGCAATACCCCATACTTTCTCTTCCAGTTTCCCACAGACTTCTGGTTTCCAGTTCTTTCCAGTGGTTTTCTCTTCAAAAGGCCTCGAGTAATAGAAGACCCATGTGATTCAGATGGCCATGCTTTAATTGAAAAAAAAAAAAAACGTTTTTAAAAGGTTGTATTTACAATGAGTTCATAGCCAGAGGGGTATGGCTTAAGATTAAGAGCCTGTATAAACTGAGGTACATAATTCAACCTACCACACATATGTTCATGCAAAAATGTGTACAAATGTTCATGTTATTCATAATAGCCAAAAAGTGGAAACAACACAAATGCCCATCAAATAATGAAAGAAAAGCAAAATGTGATATATCCATTCAGTGGAATATGATTCAACTCTAAAAGGAAATTGAAGTACTGATATATACTACAATATGGATGAACTTTGAAAATATTATTCTAAGTGAAAGAAGCCAGAAACAAAAGGCCACGTAGTGTACAATTCCATTCATATTTTCCAAAATCGGCAAGTCCATAGTGAGAGAAAGTGAATTATTGATTGCTGAGATATTGGAAGAGTGGAAAAAAGGAGCTACTGGGTAATTTGGGGGGGATGTTGAAAATGGACATATATTAAAAAACCACAGCTAATATTGTACTCAATGGTGAAAGACTGAAAGCTTTCCTGCTGAGATCAGGAAAAAGACAAAGATGCCCACTGTGTTATTCACTATAGTGCTGGAGGTTCCAGTTAAGGCAATTAGGCAATAAAAGGAAATAAAAGGCATTCAAATTGGAAAGGAATAAATGAAACAATTACTATTCGCAGATGATGTGCTCCTATGCCTAGAAAGTCCCAAAGAACCAACAACAAAGCTACTAGAGCTAAAAAACAAGTTCATCAAAGTGGTGGGATAAAAGAGTAACAGGCAAAAATCAGTAGTGTTTCTATACACTAGTAATGAGCAATCTAAGGAGAAAGTGAGGGGAAAATATTCATTTGTAATAGCAACTAAAAGAATGAAATATTTAAGAATAAACTTAACCAATGTTGTAAAGGACTTGTATTCAAAAAACTGCAAAACATTGCTAAAAGAAGTCAAAGAAGTCCTAAATAAATGGAAAGACATTTCATGGTCATGGACTGAAAGACTCAATATTGTTAAGATGTCAATTCTACCCAAATTGGTTTATACATTCAAAGCAATCCTGATAAAAAAAAAATTCCAACAATCTTTTCTGAGGAAGTGGAAAAGCCAATTTTCAAATTTATTTGGAAGGGGAAGAGGCCCCGAAGAGCCAGAAGTACCTTAAAAAAGAAGAACAAAGTTGGAGGGCTCATACTTCCTGACTTTAAATCAAATTACCTAGGTACAGTGGTAAAAACCATGGTATTGTCATAGATACAGACAAACAAACCAATGGAACCAAATTGATGGTTCAGAAACAGACCCTCACATCTATGGTCAAGTGATTTTTGACAAGCCTTTCAAACCCACCCAGCTTGGGCAGAACAGTCCATTCAACAAGTGGTGCTGAGAGAACTGGATATCCAATCCAAAAGAAAGAAAGAAGACCCTCATATGTGATACAAAAATTAACTCAAAATGGATCAAAGACCTAAATATAAAAGCTAGAATCATAAAACTCCTAACAGAAAATGTAGGGAAACAACTTCAAGACCTGGTGGCAAACCTTATACCCAAAGCACAAGCAATGAAAGAAAAAATGGGACCTCCTTAAAATTAATTACTTTTGTGCTTTAAAGAACTTTGTCAAGATGGTGAAAGGGCAGCCTACTCAATGGAAGAAAATATTTGGAAACCACATAGCATGTTATTTAAAGAGATCAAACAACTTAACAATTAAAAGGCAAGCAACCCAACTAAAAAATGGGCAAAAGACTTAAATAGAACTTTTTCCAAAGAGGAAATACATATGGCCAGAAAATACATGAAAAGATGTTCAACATTAATAGCTATTAAGGAAATGCAAATCAAAACTATGAGATATTTCACACCTTAGAGAATAGCCATTATTAAAAAACAAAACAAAAAACAAAACTAAAAGTGCTGGAGAGGATGTGGAAAAATGTGGACTGTTGGTGGGAATGCACAATGGTGCAGTCTCTGTGGAAGACGGTTTGGTATTTCCTCAGGAAGCTAAATATAGAACTGCTGAATGATCCAGCAATCTCATTACTAGGAATAAATTCAGAAGAACTGAAATCAGGGACATGAACTCACATTTGCACCCAATGTTCATGGCAGCATTATTTACATTTGCTAAAATATGGACCAGCCCAAGTGCCCATCAACTGATGAATGGATAAACAAAATGTGGTTTATATATATGATGGACTATTATGATACTATTAGAAGAAATGAAATTGGGACATATATGAAGACGTGGATGAACCTTAGGACATTATGCTGAGTGAAATAAGCCAGACACCAATACGTGGCAATAGACTCTGGTGTGGGAAGTAACTTGTGCTTTATGGCCTGGTAACTGTAAGCTTCTACCAAATAAATACCCTTTATAAAAGCCAACAGATTTCTGGTATTTTGCATCAGCACCCCTTTGGCTGACTAATACAGAATTTGCTAGCGGAGAGTGGGGATGTGCTTTTGCAATTACCAAAATGCTTGAACGGTTTTGTAAAAGGGTAAGGGATATTTTTTGGAGGAATTGTGAGATACTTGGTAGAAAAGACATACAGTGCTTTGAAGAGTCTGTTGATGGTAATATGGACTCTACAGAGACTTTTTATGGGGCCTAAGAAGTAAATGATGAAACTATTATTGGAAACTGAAGGAAAGGAGATCCGTGTTTTAAAGTCACAGAGAACTTAGCAAGATTAAGTCCTGGTGTTATATGGAAGGCAGAATTTGAACATCATGAGCCTGGGCATTTAGCTGAAGAACTTTCCAAAGTAAACTCAGAGAATGTGGCTTTGCTTCTCCTTGCAGCTTATAGCAAAATGCTAGATGAGCAAGATAAGCTGAGGGCTGAATTGTTGGACACGAAGAAACCGGAAACTGATTCTGGAAATTCCAAGTCTCTGGAAATCAAGTTCCCAGACAACAGTGCCCCATTTGAGGACTTAATTAAATTTGGAATTTGTAAATCAGGATTGAAGATGCAGTTATCTAGGAAAGGCTTCTGGGAAGTCTTGCTGTCTTGTCTAATGGCTTGGACCCCTCCTTTCCGCATGCTAAACCAACAAACTTTTTGAGAGAATTGTATGAACAAAAACACTGTCAGCCTGGACTAAAAGAGACATGGAAGGAAGAGATCGAAGGAGAAACAGCTTTAAGAGGAAAAGCATGGAAACTGAGTTCTGGAATTAAAACATCATCTTGGGCCAAGTGAGGAGCCCCATCCATGTGTACAGACAGGGTGAGTTTTCCCTGGCAGTTGAAGAGGGTGGATGTTCCCACCCAATGTTCAGATAGAGTTTTGCCACCCCAGGATACAAAGAGGGTGGAGCACATTCATCAAGGACTAGGGCAGTTGAGGTCACCACCCCATAGGTCTGAGAATGGTGTGCCTGTCCCCCATGGATTAGGGAAGGCCAAGCAGTCAACTTATTGCTCTGAGAGAGTTAGCCTGTATGCCAAATGCTGGGGGGAAATGTTGTCTTCACTTCACTGTATTAGGGGGGTTAGGACTCTAACCCAAATATTGGGTAAAGTGTAGCAATAACCAAAAAACTCTTGGAGAGTGAGGTCTGGAGCTTGGTCACCACCCAGATGCTTGATGAGGGTGGAACCAAGGAAATGGCCATTGAGCAAGCCTGTGGAAAGGTGGGTTCCCATAAAGCTCCAGGAAGAAGAAACCATCTTCTTAAGAATGACTCTCAGACTTTGAAATTGAATGGATAATGCCCTGCCGGTTTACTGAACTGTAGAGGACTCATGATTCATGTTTCCCTCCCAGATTCTCCTTATGGTAATAAAAATGTTTATCTTTTGTGTGGCCATTTGTATATTGGAAACATACATTGTTTGTAAGTTTCAGAGGTCTACAGCCAGATGGGACTTTGCCCCAAGAAAAACTGTATTTCTTTAAACTGACTGTTTACAGTATATGACTTTGTACTCAGCATTGTTATTAATTTAAGGGTTTTTTAGAATATTTAATGTCTTTTTGGAATTCAGAGGGTGGAGTGTAGGAGTTTGATATTATTGATGAATTCCAAAAAGAAATATTGGATTATGTTTGTAAACTGGTCTTTTCCTCTGGGCATATTAGAGTATATTGGATTCAGAGGCTTTACTTTTACTTGATTAAATAATGTTTAAGGCTTTCATTGGGCCATGTCAGTAGGATGTTGACTTCCCGGCCCATTGGTGGGTGGGGACTCACAGAGAAACTGCACCGCAGAGAAGGGAGGTTGGAGTTTTGATATTGGAGCCTGGGAAGTAAATACACAGGAGAAGAACACAGAGGAATAGAGATGGCTCCTTAGACATGGCAGAAGCCCTGGCGGGAAAGAGACAGAGCCGTTTGCCTGATAGTCTACAGCTGGCCTTGCGAGAGAGCACAGCAGCTGAGCCCAGAGAGAAACGAGCCTTGGGAAGAGGAACTAGAGCAAATGAACATCACTATTATAAGGTGTTAAGAATATGGTGATACATGACAAAATACAATTAATGTAAATTATGGACTATAGTTAACAGTAGTATTGTAATATTCTTGTATCAATGGCAAAGAAGATAGTATATCTAAGGGTCAGCATTAGAGAGGTATAAGGGGACACAGGATTTTTATATCGGATTAAAGAAAATGTTCTAAAATTGACTGAGGTGATGACGGCATAATTCTGTGATGGATCTGTGAGCCACTGAAACATGAGACCCTATGATACAGTGAACCATGTGGTAGATAATGGACTGTGGTTAACAGTACAAAATATGAGAATATTCTCTCATGAATTATAAAAAATGTCCACTACTGATATGTGGCATTAAAAATAGGGTGATTTTTGGAAAAAATATACCAAAGTAATCTATGGACTATAGCAGGAATATTTTGATAATGTTCTTTCACAATTTTTAACAAATGATCCACAACAATGCAAGGTGTTGGTGTTGGGGTGATGTATGCAAATTCTGTACATAATGCATGGTTGTTTTGTAAGCTCACAACTTCTTTAATAAAAAATAAATAGAAGTATCCACCTTATTAACATCCTACATCACCTGAAATGCATTTTTGCAGACTCACTTTGGGAAATATTTATTTCCAAATAGATTGTGTTACAATGGAAGATGGTCCTAGGAAAGATACGTAAATTGTCCCATTAGTTCGCAGCATTGCAAGCATAATTCATGAAACAATAGGAGTAAGGAAACCCTAAGGCTTTAGATGTGAAGGTAGAGAAAGGAAGAAGTGACACCATTTTTTTTAAACTTTATTTTGTACATTTAATAATTGAAAACATGAACAATTAAAAACTATTTTGAAAGGACCTAGAAACTGAGTCAAAAGCCAGTATGAAATAAAAGGGAGAAGGATACTGTAACCATTTGGGAGTATGATGTAATTATGAATTCCAAAAATAGATATTGGATCATGCTTGTAAACTGGTCTGCTAATCTGGGCATGATTAAGTTATGATTAGGGCATTAACTGGACGATGTCACTAGGGCATTGAGCCCTGCCCCTTGGTGGGGCAGGAATCAAATATAAAAGGCAAGACAAAGGACAGAGGGGGCAGTTTTTGATGTTGGAGTTCTGGTGAGGAAGGAGAGAAGGCTCTGAGATAGAGAAGAGCCATTCACCTGAGAGTTCACAGCCAGGCTTGTGGAGAGAAGCAAAGCCTAGGGAGGCTCATAGTCTACAGCTGACCTTGTGGAGGAAACAGAGGAGCTAAGCTCGGAGAGAAATGCAGGCCTGGGAAGAGAGGAACCCAAGAAGCCTGAACCCTGGCAAATGTAGGCAGCTGTCTTGCTCCAACACATGGCAATGGACTTTGGTGAGGGAAGAAACTTATGTTTTATGCCCTAGTAACTGTGGACTTCCACCCCAAATAAATACCCTTTATAAAGACCAACTGATTTCTGGTATTTTGCATCAGCATCCCTTTGGCTGACTAATACAGATACTAAAGGTGGAGGCAACAGAATGAAAAACATGAAAGAATAACACAGTGTGACTAAAGGATATTATACAAAGGATATGTACTGGAATGAGGCAGGAGAGGTGCACCTTTTCAGAATGGGCCATGGATTTGTGAGAAAAGAACAAATTCACACCATAAATTCAGATTAAGTTTTATGATTATTATGTTGTTGATGATAATGATGATGAAGATGATGATGATTTTATGTGAAGAACACAGAATACTTTTACAATGGCTCCATTTCCTTTATAGAAATGTCAATCTTGTCTCGGGTGTGGTAGATGATTACATTTAGCTGCCAATGACACTATGAAAGAATACTAGGATCTTTTTGTATCTGAGAAGCTTAAATTCTTACAGTACCTCAGTACTTTTATACTTTTATAATTGGGATTCTCATCAGTTTTCAGGAAAAATGTATTCACACATTTTATGCTTTCGAAAGAAAAACTACAGGCAGCTGGGCCTTCTTACAACATCAGCAAGACCATATTCTATTCTAGGGAAAAAGCAAATTCAGGGTACTGGCATCCCTTGTTTCATTTCTCCACTCCTCGGTTTTCCAACCTTTCAGAAAACATGTTCCCTTCAAAATCAGGATGAAACCAATTAAGTGCATACCTTCAAAGTTTCCCTAAGGAGTTAGATTCCTTATATAGTGATATTCAAGAAGTTTAAAGAGAGTGGGAATGATATGATTCTACATGTCGATGATAAGAATAATTTAACATTGTAAAAGGCTAAAATATGGGATAATTGGGGACATAGATTGTGTAGTATTTTGAATTGTGGTCCCTAGAATGATTTGTCGATGTCTATATCCCTGGAATCCACTAATGTTACTGTATTTGGATAAAAGATCTTTGAAGATGTAGTTAAGGATCTTGAGATGAGATAACCCTTAATTCCATCTGAGCTCTAAATCCAAAGACAAGTGTCCTTATAAGAGGCAGAATAGGAGAAGACACTGACATGCAGAGGAGAAGACAATGTGAAGACAGAGGCAGAGGTTGGAATGATGCATCCACAAGGAATATCAACAGCCACTGGAAGGTGGAAGGATTATCTCCCTTTGTGGTGCTTTGTTATGGCAGCCTGAGGAAACTAAAACAGATTGGAATCTCTTGCACCATCAACATGAGTGTTGATGAATTAAGGAACTGCATGTAGAAATATAAAGGAGAATGTAAAAGCAGGAGATACTCTACAGGTAGTTTCGTAAAAGGATGCAGGGTAAACAAAGACAAGACAGTCAAGGTTACAAACCAGGATACTGGGGATAATTGTGAGACTATTAGAGACAACAGGAGCAAAGGAAGATTTCAGGAAGACAATGGTTTTGAATCTAAGCATGCCTAGTTAGAGGTACCAATGGGCCATCTATTGTAGAAATTCAGTAGGCAGTTGTTAATCAGGTCTTCTGTCTAGAAAGTTGATCAGCAATGTGGTTTTAAATTTGAGACATAGCACAGAAACAACATTTAAGTCTATGATAGTGTATTTAAACTATGAAAAGAATTGAATAAGGAAGGTGTCCTCCTTAGCTCTATTTATAAGCCATGCAGAAACTATTCCAAGTAAAAATCCTAGATTCCATTCTACTTGTTCCTCTCTTACTCTCATTTTCATTCTTTTTCCTTTGAATCCTAATTGGTGGATCAAATCATCCTTTACAAAGTTATACTTAGGGTTTGCCTTTCTGGATCTGCCAGAAAGATGATAGACCATGAAATATCTCCCTGACTTCATTCAAGAATTTAGCTCTGACTTACTCTAACAGTAGTTCCTTCCACAATATAATATTTACTGACACCTTTCTCTTTCCTTTTTTTTAAATAAAAAATATTACTTAAAGATTTTATTCATTCCATGACTGGCTATTCTCTCTTGAGCCTATGCCAATCAAGTTTTGGTTTCCAACATTCATGAAAACCTCTCTTGTCAAGGTCATGAATGACTGCGATATTGCCAAATCCAAAGGTAAATTCTTCTTTCCTGACCTTGTAGAAGAACTTGACAGAGTTGTTCATTCTTGCAAAACTGCATGTGGTCTCTTAGAGGGACACTTGACTGTTTCCTTCTATCTCACTAGCTTCTTATTTTCAAAAATCTGCACTAGATTCTCCTCTCCTCTTTCTAAGTTCACAGTCTTAAGACCTCTTCTTTCCTCTTCAACGCTCTTCTCTTCTCTATTCATACTCAAACCCTGATTATTTTATCCGGATCTATAAATTGAAATACACTTGTAAAATGACAACTCCCATTTTTACAATTCCAGACCCAACTTCATCCATAACTTAAGACATACCAACTTCCTATTTAACATCTCCACTTGTATGTCCCAGATTGCACCACCAAACAAAAATCTTCCTGAAATGCCATTAATAACCCTCTCCCCTTATTCTGCTTTATTTTTCTTCTGAGAAATTACCAGTACCCAATATTTTATTATAGATTTTTCCCCTGTCTTTCAGACTTTAGGTACCACAAAGACAAATAAGATCTAGTTTTGGTCACCATTTTATTCTTATTTCATAGAATTGTCTCTGCCAAAGAGAGGACACTCAAGTATTTATTGAAGAAATGAATGAACAAGAGGATTATAGGTAGTGTGAATTAACATGAAAGATTTAATGAAGAGTCCACTTGATTTGATTGATCAGAGGTCATTGGTGACTTCAGAGACAGCAGTAGTATACTAAAATGAAGAAATTAAGAGATATGAAGGTATATATGTGAAGATGTTTCCAGAAATATGAAAGTATATAAAATGAACATGTTTCCAGAGTAAACTGAGAAGGTTTTCATTTTGAGGGTACAGAGTAGATTGTTTTAGATAATATAAAGGATAATTTGAGAAAATCAATTTGGTAATTTGTTTAATTATTTAAAAATATTATTTATTTGTTTCTTGTTTTAGTTTCCTGGTTGCTAAAGGAAATACCACACAATGGGTTGGCTAAAACAATGGGAATTTATTGGCTCACAGTTTTGAAGCTAGAAGTCCAAAACTGAGGTGTCAGCAAGGCAATACTTTCTTCCTACAGATTGTGGAAGACTGCCTAAGATCCTTGGTCCTTGGCTTTTCTGTCACATGGTGATGCATATGGCAGCATCTCTTATCTCTTTTGAGTTCTCTTTACTTCCAGCTTCTGGCTGCTCCCCAGATCTTCTCTTTCTGCATACAAATTCCTTTGCTTATGAGGACTCAAGTCATATTGGATTAAGGCCAACCCTCATTCAGTTTGGGAGCACCTTAACTAATAACATCTACAAATGTCCTATTTACCAATGGGTTTACACTTAAAAGACAAGATGTTGGAATATGTCTTTGTGGGGGGAGGGAGCATGATTCAATCCCCAACGCTTGTCACTCTGGAATATTACACCTAGAGCCAAATATATCTAAATGCCAGGCAAACTAACATTATTTTGAGTAATTCATATCCAAGTAATGCATGGAACTTTTTTTAAAGGAAGAATACCCTTATAAGTCTCTCTTCAGTGTAAGTTTAGACACTAATCTAAGAGATAGGGCTAAAAGCTCTAGGAACTTAGCAACATCTCATGTAGGAATCCTTGTCCTCAAGATACTATAGCACTATATCACACTGTTTTTCTTTAATGAGAATTTAGTGACTTCAGGAACTGTTCTCTGCTCAGAAGGGCAAATCAAACCACATAATATGGTAATTTAGTGACACAGGAAATTTAATATATTTAAGAAGGATATTAATTACTGGGAAAATATAAATGGCACTAATGTGAATAAATAAATATTACTCTGACTTAAATTTAAGCACTTTTGCATTGTTTCCTGGCCACTGCATTTTGACACAACAATGAGTCATGAACTCTTCCTTTTGTCAAGCAAATTGAACTTTTCCATAATATTTAGTTCTAACCATTCTGGAAAACCTCTGTACCTCTGCTGTTTCTACAGGGAGTGGTCACTGAGTTCATAAATAACTATCCTGGGAGGCAAAAATGACCGTGCTTTGGGGAAAAGGGCCAGTTATTTGCTACAGCAAAACTACTCACCATCCATCCATTCCCCAGGCCCTAAATGTTTACACAAACACACACACACACATAATTCTAAGTGCCATAATTACACTGAGGGAATTTTTTTTACTAGAGATGTTGCGGGCTCACAGAACAATCATACATGAGTTACAAGATTACCATACACCGCCCCACCCCACCCCCACCCACCAAAACATTGCTGGGTGTAATTGGTATAAAAACAAAACTTCATTAAAGCATTTTTCAAATGGAATCCAAAAGCAGCATGTGATGTTATAAACTTTGCCTTGGTTATGCTCCTTACATTAAAACCATGATGGTTTATTACTGGGTCTTTAATTCTCACTACCATTAAGTACTTGGCTGCTGAGACACTGGAAATGTAGACACCTGTACGGTAACTTGGTTGGCTGGCAGATATTTTAAGTCTTTTCTAAGACAAGAGTACTGTTGCTCTATTTTTATACCTACTCATCAAACAAATCAAATTTTATTTGATCAGGTACTTCAGATCACATTATTTAAAAAGCATGTTACAGCACAAACTGGTCATTTTGGGGCAGGCAGAAACAAATTACATTGTAATTCAATGCAGGCTGACAGGTTTCAGATCAAAGACTAGTTCCTGGCAATTTTTATAATTAAGAAAAATCTATAAACATGAGGGCGTGCAATACTTAATTTGAATTCAGCAGGGGCCATTTTCTCCTGGTGCATATAGAAATATGTCACTTTCTTTTAAATGAATAAACATGACTTTGTTACCTTAGTTCTTGCATTAAAGATAGCATGCTGATTGTTCTTTTAAAAACTTCTTGTATTTCAATAAGCTCAGCTGGTTAGTGCATGGTGTTTGTGAGTCAGGCATCTAGCATGAGCCACTCAATTTCACTTTGCTCCATAGTCACAAACAATATGCTTGAGTCTGCTTTTTCTTACAATTAATTAGGATGCTATTACAAATAACAACAATGATCAGGCTAAAACTGTACATTCTATAGTGCAAACTCACCCTTAGGAAAAGGAAAAAAGAGCAAAGTTCACCATGGAAAATCAATTTATGTCTCTTCCTCCCATATCTCTGTCATGTTTCACAAGTATGGTTTGCATATTTTAGTGGAATGAAATTTTAACTGAGAGAACATTATAACATGCTGCTCTGGGGAAAGGACTTTTTCTCTTTCATATTGTATTCTTTAATCAAAACAAATACTTTGGAACTAGGTTAGAGAAAACCATGTCCCAATTCTCATTTTGTCCATCTGGGAAATATATTGTCAACAATTTCCTAAGATGGTGCCATACAGGCCAATTTTTACTATCTGGTTTGATACCTTCAAATATGAAAGGGGCATATGCAATATCAGTAATCATCAAAAGTAATCATTATTGGGCATTGAATATTCAATGCTTTCAGCCAGTTGGGAAGAAAACATCTGTAATCAATGCACCTATAATTTATGCACTCATGTTTTTTAAAAGATCCAAGATAATGGCATAAGACTTCAAAATTATAGTATGCGATGTTTGGTTAAATAATTAGCTTATGAGGGAAATATACCACTTTTAGACCATTTTTGGTTTAGGACAGGGGAGGAAATGAAGAAGTTGGGAGAATAAATAGAAAAGAAGTGTGAGGAAATATGGAAAGAACATGGCAGCACGCTACATAGCTTTTGAATCTCCCCAGAAACAGTCAGAATAACTGGATAGTAATGTCAAATAATAATGTGCAATGTTTACAATAAACTAGGTAACGTGGTATCACCATGAATTCCAAAATACAAGTAGTCAGGGATAAAAGGCACTAACCTGCATTTTGCTAAATCTGTGTGTGAAGGAACAGAAAGAAGCAACAGGATGTGTTACATCTAAAAACAGGAGTACCTTGTAATAGCCAACAAGTGGGCACTGAAAAGCATGTCAGGCCAAACTGAGAACAGCAGGCTAAACTAGGAGGAGTTTGCCAAAAACCATAGCTGCTATGCTCCCTGGAGAGAGTATAAGCTGGACCAGTCTAGATCCTATAAACTCTCAAAACAGATCAGCCCTTCCCAGACAGGAATGCATACTGGGAAGATACTGTTGGGAGTGTAATTAAAGTTAAGCAGAACAGGGACAATACTGAGGAAGGAAGAGAAGATCCAGATACAAGTGGAGAAAGGGAAAAGCCTGGAAATTTCAGAAAGCTATTCTGAACAATGTTTCTCTCTAAACTCTTAGGAAAATTAATCTTACATAAAATGAGCAACAGAAAAGGATTGAAGTCAAATGCTGTGTGAAGTTATTGTAAGGTGAAAAAAGAAAGAGAGAAAGAAAGGAAAGAAAGGAAAGGAAGGAAGGAAGGAAGGAAGGAAGGAAGGAAGGAAGGAAGGAAG